>JAAAKQ030047159.1:6274-35520 GCA_010016005.3 Zanna intricata | reverse complement strand
CAAAACGTTTTCAGGCATATGTTTATTGGAAACTTTTTTCTTATTTTTAGATATAGAATTCGTTTCCGAGAGATTGCGTTTTGATACACCCTGTGTATATATATATATATATATATATATATAAAACCCTTATAATTATATATATATATATATATATATAAAACTACAGTTCTAGTATTCCTTAAGTATTAATTACATTACTTTTTTAAGCGATAAAAAAGGTTGTATTGCACCTAAATAATCATTAAAGTATTAACGTGTATTCTAATTTATATCACTTTTTTGCATATTTCTATATCCTCAACATTTTTCTCTGTGTATGATAGTAGCTTAGCAGGATTCTACATATTTTAGGTGATTATTAACTTATACTATAATGACGAAAAATAAATAAATTTTAAATAAGTGTAAACAGAACGATTCACGAAGAATGTAACAAAATTTCAGAACATTTCTACTGGTCTCTTCCATATATATTGGTGTCTTTAAGTTTTAGATAAAACCAGAAGAATTACTGAAAACCAAAATGAGATATCTTACTGTACTTTTAACTGGATTTGAACCCGATTAACAATAACACCGGTTTAAACTACTGTGTCTCGGAGATAACGTAAAAATCTTTTAACTGAAGACGGCTCAATTCTTTGACTTTGTGTAAGTAATTTTGAAGTAATTATTTTGAAGTAATTGTATAAGTAATTTTGAAATATCAAAATTACAAACACAATCAACATCAGTTCACTATGTCAATTACTCGATCAGTGAAACGTGTAAATTGCTTCATTCATTGTTCACGCGTTAAAATACTGCACCGATTTCGAAGAATCTTTTCTTATTATTTTTTTAATATATATAGATAAAATCATATAGATTACAAAAAAAATCTTTATCATATGTTAATTTTTCAAAAACAGAAGAAATTATTCCTGAAAACATTATCAGTAGGTGAAAATTATAAATTTCTTTATTCACTGAATAATACTGCACCGATTTCGATATTTTGTTAACATTTATTTCCTTTTTCACAAGCTACATTATTACAAGTAAGCGTGTGAAAGCTCAAAAAATAACTCTATTACTACAGTTACAACTTCCCGACTGTAAATAAACGTTAAACAAAACATTGTAAGTACACGCCCTTATGCGACTACGCACGACTATCACGAGCCGCATTCCAGGCCGAAGCGTCGACGTATTTAATATACTGTGGGATTGCCGTATCCAGGCACTGTGCATACTCCTACTCTCTTTAGCAGATCTGATTCTTCCGATTAAAATGGTATACGATAAAAACTGTAGGAGTTACAGCCGGGGGAATAATACGAAAATAAACAAATAAGTAGAACTGTCACTCTTTTTATTATAGGAAAGAGAACAGAATAAACTTTAACACTACAATAACATCTAGAATCATCGACCTTTTGTTTTATGAAAATCAGGTAAAAACTTATAAAATACTATATTGTGAATGCATTTTTAATTGTCAGGACTTCATTGTTGTAGAATCATAATTCTGTTAAAAAGCACAAAAAATGTTCTTTAATTAATAACGCGACGGAAATCTTTTTTAAATAGACGTAGCAGTTATTCATATCTACATTTAGTAACGGATTTACATAAAATACGTTTTACATTTTCGTATACAAAAAAAGGAAACTATATAATAGCTTATTTAAAACTAAATAAGTAAAAAAAAAAAAAAATTCATTTCCAGCTATAAAACATGTATTATGATCAGAATAAGATCGTCCAGTCCCGATAGACAACTACATTACAATATCTATGCTGCAAACTTTTCGAGTCAAATAAATTCATTAATATTCAGCAGTAATAAACCAATATATTAAAAAAGTAAGCTTGCACTGTAAATCAGCTTTAACGTGATATACGATAATTAATCTAAATAAATAAAAAGCTAAGACTTATAACGTTAACACAGTCATACTTTTTTTTAAAGAAAAATCGTGATAAGTATCAAACTACTAATACTAAACGATTTCCTAGATTCCATTCCTACGTACAGAGTATTAGTTTATACGACTAAGTATTTTGAAGACCATCTTTTGTCGAGTCAAAGGTTTTATAAACGTGACCGTCAACAAAAATAAGCGATATGAATTTTCTTGTGTAAAAATATCGTTTAAATTCAAGATTCACCAGCTGTTAAGATCATTTAACCCAACCTTAACTGACCTTCGATGCCAAATGAATCATCAAAAAATAAGTTGGATACTTCCTCGCGCCATGCAATTTTTAAAATAGGCAAGATAGATTCTTCAGGATAACCCTGTACTAGCCTTTTTTTTCCAGCGGCTTTTTAATTTCGGGAGGAAATGTTAGTTCCAGGAAGTATTTCCGGAACGTTGACAAGTAGCACGGTGATCCTGATTTTGTAAAAATAGCCTAATCTGCCGACTAATTGGCGGATATTAAACATTTAATGAATTTTTATTATGTTTCCGGTAAAGAGACAACGTTTTGCATAAAGCCTAGCCTTTAAAATACTTCCTAAAATTTAAAATATGCTACAGAACTATCGTAATTATAACAAAAGTAAGAATAAATCTGGTCTATGTAAAAAACCGAAGTATTTTATACATACGTTCTTTATCATCAAAAGAAAAAAAAAAACATTTATTACAAAAGACGAATTCCCTATTCCCGTGAATATCTGAACGCAATATCTGAATAAACAAAAATTAATAACGGATGTTAAGTAGATACAAAATTCTATGAAAATGGTTTAGGTATCTCCCTTTAAAGCAGGAGGGTGAAAACTGGATAAATATGTTTCTTATAATATTTAACAAAAAGTCGTTAGGTAAAACATACCAAACGGCGATCGTTCGTATATTACGTTCATAAGTCTAATATCGAATATATTTTTAATGTACGAACTGCATATTGATTTTTCGGTGAAAATATTTTCTTGAGCTCGAAAATGAAAAATAAAAAAAAAGTTTAAAACTGTAATACTTAAAAACGGATTACCTCGCTAGCTCCAATACAAAAGAATCAAATAATAATAAAAAAGAAAAATAACAATATAAAGAGTAGAATAATTAAATAAGGTATTTCAACAGATAACAATGGAATTTTATGTTGCATACGTTACAATCAATCATAATTTTCTCCTTCCACCGACTATCAATAGGTTACATTATGTAGCGACATCATGTAATTACAGTTTCACTTTCATTATTATCTTAAAACCATAACACATAAAACAGGCTATCGTATATTCGAGGAGAAATAAGCACGAGATAATCGTGCAATTCTATCTCCTTTCTTTCGATATTTCAGTTTTTTTTTTTAAAAAAAAACCTGGAGAAAGAATAAAAAAACTAACACAGCACTTTTATACAATATTTCACCTAAAGAGTAATGTTTTAATTTACTTAATTCTTATTTAAATAAATATAGACGTTTGGTCCAAGTACACGAGTGCGTAACGAATTATTATACTCTCTTAAAAACTAGTCAATTTTTAATTAAAGGAATACGAGTATACTCGTACAAAACAGTTCATTCAGTCTATTGCACAAATAATTTATTTACAGTTGTAACTGCTTCAATGACAGCTCTATTATAACACTACAAATAAAAACACACTATCAATAACACTAGGGAGACAATAGACTTTTTGCATTCCTTCCAATTATTCAGAGGTTGAAATAGACCAATATTTCGAACTACAGAGCACAGTAACACAAACATAATAAACACCTTCTTCGAGTAGATCAGTAAAAATCCAATAAATTACCGTTTAAAATTCAAACCTTTAATTCTCATAACAATTTCAAGATTTAAAACTTAATTTCAAACGTTTCGTTTTCTAAAATCATGCTTTGAAGAAACTATGAACAGTTTGGAAAACTGCTGAAGTTTGAACATAGTTGAGTAAATCCGGTCACAAATAACTAGTACCTTTTAAAAGAATGTAGTATGAGTCGATAGTCTGTCGTATTTTTTTTCTCTTATTTTTTCCAGAAAAAAAAAATACACACATATTGAAATTTATCGGATTTTTTCCCCCAATAAAAATCTCAAGACGTATCGACTAAAATTACTTTGTCTAGTACGTACGTGCTGATTTTAGATTTATATTTCGTAAATCATCTTGGGGCTTAATATATGAACAATACTTTTTAAGCAGCGCCGTAGAAAGTAATCCGATGTTGACGAGTCAGGTGATCTCACTGACCGTTCTATTTGACCTCTTAGGCGTATCCATCTCCCAGGGAAAAAATGCATTTAAAATTTTACGTACATGACCAAAATGAGGCGGGGGCACCATCTTATTGATAGGCCCTATCAATCGTCTCCTATTATACTTTCTAATACATTAACTTTAACTGGATATTATATCGCTGTGGATTAATATCATCAGTCTAGAATCGAGAATTATTGCGAGTTACAATGCCATTTAAAGAAATGTAGCCGCCTTACTAAAAATTACATTATTTTATAAATAGGATCAGCAGAAATATTTTTCATCATAACTGCGCAAAACTCAAGTTTTTGATCGTAATCATCTTGCACTGGACGAATTTTGGAGGGTTTGAAATTTTAACTTTTTAATGTTCGAATCGCTGAACTTTTGCTAATGTTATGTTCTCGTGCTGCTGTTCAAATAGAGGAATGAGAATTCTCAATAAATTCTTGCATAATCTCTAACGACTTATTAATTTTTTACAGATTTAGGCTTCGCTGGATTTCCCCTATTAATGGTTTGTTTCTACAAATCTTTTTATAATTTTTGATATTGTACCCTTTGAAATAGGATTAAGATTATTAGATGTTGCATTGAACAATTCACAAACTTCAATGTACGACCTAACTGTATCGCCAAAGCCCTTCTCATATTCACTTAGTACATGTCGATAGCAATATTTGCAGGTAACAAAGAAAAACCTCATTAAGTAAAAAAACACCCACAAAAAAGGTAAAAAAAATTAAGTAACAAGTGGTTTATAAATGCAGTGAAGCTAGACACAAAATCAATCAGCCAAATGATCACAATAGATTTTCACAAAAAAACTAACAGTGTAATAATGAAACACTCTAAAAGAAACATTAATCAATGAAGTAAGCTTCATTTTTGCAACAATGGTAAAATATCACCAGAGATTAGCACCATTAGGATACAATATTTTTATTTATTACTCATTAAATTGAAAAAAAAAAAAAAAAAAAATTTAATTGGATAAATTTTAATTTAATTCAGCTTATTTCTTTTTAATTATATAAAAACTTATATGAAAATCAACCTTACCAAAAAAAATGTATATTAATCCTCTAGTATTTATCATTCGACCATCCTCAGGATATAATTTTGTTTTTTCAATTTAAAACATTAAAATCAAAAAAGTAAATTAAAAAATAAAATATTAGAATCACAACAACCGGTCGTCATCGTAAAAACGTAATTACGTCCGTCACGTAAATGTGTCTCAATCGTTACTGATATCTGAGACATTCTGTTGACAACTATTGTCTGCCGACAACTGAGACACTAAGTTTTTATAAAACTAAGATTACTTTTATACCATGACGACCAGTTTTTATGATATTAATATTTTATTTTTTAATCTATGTTTTTTAATTCTAATTTATAAATTGAAAAAAAAAAATTATCTCCTTCATGGTCGAATGACCGAAAGTACTAGAGATTAGTATAAATTTGTTGATAGGTTAATTTTCATTTAAATTTTGATATAATTAATTTCATACATCAACGGTGTCTGCCATGTTTGAAAAATTGAATTTCTTTTTATTTAATTTTATTTATTATCTGAACTAACTAAATTTAGTCATTTTTTAAATTCAAACTTATCCCGCCACTATTCTGAGTACAGACATGGTACCAAATTTTTATTTATACCACTTTTCTTGTCTTAAAGTGACCTTTAAAACGACTTTTCACACAAAGGATATTACCAATTAAAATATTTCAGTTACAATTACTGGGCCATTCCCCAAGAGGGGATTGACAGATAACTTATCCTGAAAGTTACAGTATTCTATCTGGAACTGTTTTGAAGTCGGGGGTACTAAACTGTGCTATTGAATAAATACCGACCGAGCTGTACTTTTCATTGCTGTGAATTTTCTTGATCGCGTTATACTTCTCGTATATTTTTTAATTTACTTAAACCAATTTTTAACAAATTTATCTAATTGAAGATGTCGTTTTTGAAACCTGTTTCTTTTTTTTAGAAACTGGATAATCCAGACATCAATCAACCTAATTTAGATCCGGAAAAACGAGGTTTTATTGTACATTTTAATTTTTGAATATAAACTTATTAACAGGATCGCAATAAATACAACGTACATTTTTATCACAGAGACAGATTCTCTTTTCTAACCATCATTATAATATAAAATGAAATTTTATTCTTTTGGTAATTCGGTTTTTTTTTTTTTTTTTTTTATAAATCTCCTCTGAAAGACTTGATAATGTCATTAACTACGAACATCATGAACACCCTACTAAATATAATACATGCAGAGACAAACGAGAAAACGTTCACATATTGAAAAGTGTATTTTTTAGAAATTGTTTATAATTCGTGTATTTAAAAAATAGAGCTTTCTTTATCAGAAGTATAGAAAATCTAATAACATTATACCTAAAAATATGTTACTTATTAAAATAAATCTGGCGCTTACACTAAGAATACAACTGTCACCGAAATTAATTAAACACAAACAAATTATACCGTAATTAACTCTTATTACTATTATTTTTCTACATTAGGTTCTCTTTTCCTAAAACGCTTACAATTATATTAATTAAATAGCCTACGGCTATCTGTAATTTTAATAAACAATTTCAAGGGGAAAAAAATCATCAAATATTATTTTAAAAACAAAATTACTTTTTAGCGATAGAATATTACCCCGAAATCGATGAGAAACTCTCTCAAATCAAATCTGTATCAAGTTTTTTTTAATTAGAATTTTTTAAACGGTTTAAATTGGAAGAATAACAGCAGGAAAAGAGAATAAACGGATCAATTCAAAGCGAGGTGATATATTAAGCTCATTATATTATTAACTCCCAGAGAATTCAAAAGAGCAAGAGAACTGTAACAGGCGTAACCGTAATCGAGTGAATAAGCGACAATATATTCTATACGTACTAATATATCTATTTACCGATTTATTTACTTCATACGTAACCTTTTTATAAACAGGCTTCGCGTATAACATTTTGAGTCGCATGCAGTCAACTGAACAGTTTCTCTATGGTCCCGACGAAAGAAGTATAGGACCGAATCGACTATTAAGGCGATATTAAATAATTTTAAACGAACATGATTTTTGCAAAACTACGTCTGGCAAAGATAAATACCAGAAAACTTCTTTTTTTTTTTTTTTTTTTTATACGAAAGGAGTATTTTGAAGTATTTAAGATCAAATTTTGAAGAAAAAAAATTCTAATTTATTTCAAAAACAAATTTTACTTCATTTTATTACAAAAGTTTCGATAAAAAAATTAATTTTAAGCGAAAGAATATAAACTCAGAAACTAAATAAAATAAGTTATAAAATCAGATAAGATATGCGGACCCGTTATAGATTCAAATTCTAAAATTTATTTCAAGGCTAGGATAAATTAATCTATTAATGTTATGGACACTTTCTTCATATTATTATTATTATTATTATTATGTATTTAATATAAATAAGACGTAACCGGCTATATAAAAGTTTTTCCGTTTCTTTCAATTAATTTAATTAAAAACAATTAATTTATTTTCGGTAAACCGGCACAAAATTGTCTACGCAAAATTTCTTATTTACAATTAAAAGAAATAGACCTAAAAGACATCACAAATACGAATTATCGTAATGTTCTCGACAAACCCCTTGTAACAAAAATAATTTTTGAAATTACCAAAAAATTATATTACTAGAAACCGTTTTTAAAAAATTTGTTACCGAAAACAGACGAACATTATTAATGTAGCTTAACGAATCATCATATAATCCCGATACTAATACAGTCAGATGATGAATAAATAGGGAATTTTCCCTCAGGACATCGTTTAAAGCTTTCTTCCTTACGTCGATGATAATCGCGATCGAAAACATTTACAACTCGTATTTATTAGTAATGTGCCTATCAATACGGCACATTACGAAAAAAAAATTGCGAGCAATTTTATTAACGATTAATCATTAAGCTAGAAAACTTCAGGTGATAAGTTATATTCTCAAATACCAGGGGTAATGACGTTAAAACACAACGTTCCCAAAAACAATCCATTTCTTTTTATAAAAAAAGATTAAAAAAAACTCTTTTGATAACGTGTAATCATGATAAAACAAATACGGCAGATTAGATTTGAGAATGAGAATTGTCAGTGTAAAACCGATTAATTAGCAGACTGGAAAAACAACATTAAGAATTATCGCTGTTACGTAATTAAACAAAAAGGAAAAAAATATATATAATCGAATATCGTAAGCAGAGATGTGCAATCAACTGTTTCTGACAGTTACTAACTGAACCTAACTGAGCCAAAAGTTATGGAGTTGTACGCAAACTCTTTCCCCTTAAAAAAGAGAAGAAATAAAACTGAAAAATAATTATATAAGCGTATTTCACTTATCCGCATAACAGTCACGCTTCAATATATTCGTACATAAAAAATAAATACACGTCGAATTGAAAACCTCCGCCTCTTTTTCCGAAGGCTGTTAAAAACAGTACAACGCTTAAAGATGATATTTGGTTTTTCTTTTACCAAATTTAATTAAAAACAAACAAAACTCTGGCGCAGTTCTGTGCGAGAAGACCGACATTTTGTTTCCTACGCCCTCACTATTGTGGAGCCACAAACTCCTAATTTCCAGAAACCAACGCATTACATGCGTTCGATTAACGTGTAGATCTTACACGTAAATATCAAGTTAACTAGCTCGCCGCTGTGACTCGCTGTATAAGAGCGAATGAAAAATACACCGCTACATGGTCAACGTTACTTCAATTTCAGGTCTGTTGTTGATCTTAAACTGAGCTTAAGTCGAGAACGATTCGACCAATCCTCATGAAATTTTCAGGTGCAGAATTACTGAATATTACTACAGCGTATCTAGATTTCGATGAAATCGATATAATAGTTTTGGTGATTTTCGAGCCGCAAAATTTTATACGCGAATGTTATTTTCGTAATCCTCATACCTCGGAACGTAAAGAAAATTATTTTCACTCCTTCCCCAACCCCATCGTGCGACCGAAAGTAATATCGTACTTTTCTTCAAAAATTAGGTAAAAAAAAAGCAGGTTCTCGATTCGGTTTTACCTCCCTTCCCCCCCCCCCCCAATAATCAGAATTCAACGATACAAAATGTTTAATTTGGAGAAAGTTTCTCCCCGGTGATACCTAACGTCTCCTTCATACTACGAACAGAAAGTAGTTTAATTAAAAATTATACTGCCTTTATAGACGATTTAGATCGTTTTAGGTTAATTTAATCAAAAACTGCTTGTCGTTCGCGAAAATTCAAAAAAATTATCAGAAACTTACATAACTAATAATAAAAAAAAAAAAAAAAAATAGATAAATACGCTTCACCCAATACATAAGTTAAGCTTACGCTCTGTAGAAGTTGTTTCTTTGTATTTCTATCACGCCTTTTGTATTTCTTGTAAACGGGCTATTAAGGGCAGCGGTTTATTTTAATAGGCCTATCCATATCATAAAACAAAATTTAAAATAACAAAACCTAGGTAAGAAAAAAAATCGTATTAAAAATAAGAACACAATACGTTTCAATTCCTTCGTTTAATTTTAATTTTAAGCGGGAGCTAAATAAAGAATTTAGTAACTTCTTGAATAGCGTTTTAAATTTGTTGTCGATTTCTGAAACGTGAAATGAACAAATAGTTATAATCTTCAGTGCAATTTCTTTTCGGATTTATTATACGTATTTTTTTAAATTAATGCATTTTTGTTAAACCTTTTAGGTTACATTGTAATGAGTAAATATCTTGTTTTACTTTGTATTTATTTATTTTTTGCAGGACTTTTTTACCATCTATCATTTTATAAATCGCATTCAACTAAATAAACTTACAAAAATAAAACTTTCTTCGCGCATATTATTAAACATAATTCGATTTTAAAGTTATACGATCGGCAAAAAATAATATAATTCCCAAATAACTTTCTTTTCTATTTTTAACTGTGTATCAGAATCTCGATACCAGTACAAATAAGCCGCACGAAATAATATTTTTAAATATCAGGAACCGGAGCTAAAAATACTTAAAACCAAAACCGTCTCACTTTTTTTTTTTACATCGTCAGCCCTAGAAATTTGATATATACTATTTCACTTATAGAGAACATCTGTACGTAACGTATAATAATTTTAAAAAAATAAATGTTAAATCATTTTGATTTGGTACTACAACCTAAATTGAATAATTGTTGTTTCTTAATTTCAGAAGACAGATAGTAAAAATAACTTGCATATTTATAAATAAAATTAGTCAGTTAATATGTAATAATATAAAAGAAATACAAATCAAACGAGTAGCGAAAGGATCAATAACAAAGAAAACTCGATTGATTGGATTAATCTTCCGCGCATTAAAAAAAAGGATTTTTTTTTGTTTACAATTGCGAAATAAATATTCTTTAGTTTGGGAGGGTGCAATAAATTCTTATTTACTCCATTTAATAAAATAGCGTACTTCATAACCGATTTAATTAACGCGATTCATGTACGATGTATTTATAACAAATGCCACCAGTGTTATTCATTCTACGTTCACGTTAAATAAATTCATAACATGAACGCGGAAGTAAAACGACTTCATTTAAACAAGAAAACTTGTTTACCATTTAATATTACTTCACGTAGGTTATAAAAAAAAAATAATAATAATTTTAATCAACAGATCTATTATATACAAAAACACAGAATTCCTTAAAAGTAAATAATAAAAGCAAACCATGCGAAGCATAAAAATAAATAATACATCCGAGTAGCGCTTCATTTACAATCTAAATCCCAATCACTACTAACACTTTTAACGTCAAAATTTTGTGATTAAATGTTTAACCTTACAATGTTTACAATTTTTCAATAATTAAAAACAAACAATTTCTGTTATCGGTTAGGATTTTTACTCGTCAACTAGCCATACACATAACGCACGCCCCCGCACACAGACATCGCTACGGGCACAAATAACTTCTCAAACAAATGCACACGTAACAGTTTATTATTTTTTTAATAAAAAATATTGTTTTTAATTAAGGAAAATTCATTCATCTTTTTCTCGAAATAAGAAGAAAAAGAAATTAGAGAACTTACTACTAAAACAAAGAACAGTCTTTCGTACGTATAAGGAACACTGAAACAAATATCTTGAAAAGCGATAAGAAATTGTGTTCATCTCTTTTCACTTGTTTTAGTGATCTACAGCTACCCTAATCTAAACACTAATTGCGGGGATCAATTATTTTATCAGGTACACGTTATAATTTTTTTTTTTTTTTTGGTGCTAAGCGCACAATTAAAACTATCGGTTAATTAGAATCGGGATCGACCGTGATCGATCGAACACCAGAGAAACGATCGGTCGTTCATTTAATTTTTACGATCATAAAAAGCAAAACATCTTTCAATTTGTTTTTATTATTTGTAAAGAATATAAAACGATGTTTGTTTAAACGATGTTGCGACTTCTGCCGGCGATAGTGCATTGAGCCTACTGTGACAACCCGACTTAATAAAATAATTCGATACAGTACATTCCATTTCGAAATTCGAATCTTTTACTTACAATTAAAACAATACATAAAAAAAATATTAACAGATGTATAATTATTAACAACTTATGAAGATAAATTCCCAATATTTATAAAATGGAGGTTACAGATACATAAATAAATATTTTAAAAAAAATAAATTAAAAGAATTAAAAGACATTAATATTAGCGAAAGCAGCATTTGTCTGACTTTTAAATTTCATGTACAACATTGTACATAATTCTAACCTCTTCAAAGACAGTTTTCATTCTGCAGCCGCTGCGATCAGAACTGCTCGAAACGTAGATGGCACTCGATAAGAGTACCAAACAGAGGATTACTAAAATAAGAGACGGTTTCTTCACAATTAGGATGCATAATACTGGTTGCCGCAATAAAAAATAACCGAAGTCTAAGCATTACTGTTCCTAACTACATCTTATTAATGGCATCGATTAGGGCTGCAATTAAACAGATTTTTTTTTTTTTTTTTTTAATAACGAGGTAAAAATACACAGAGTTGGCGTTCCATACGAACTTTACAAAGCTCGATTCCCAAGCTAAAAATATAGCGTGATGAAAAATTAAAGTTTCTTGGTTACGTTAAATCTTAAAATATTTTAAGATGAACAATTTATTATAAAAAAGGATCGTAGTTTCTAAAATATAAAAATAATAATACTTCATTTAATGCAAAAATAACTGAAAAATTCGGCTTGAAATAAATGAATATAAACGTTGAAAAAACTGAATCGATAAGTTCAACTATTTGAAAAACGAGATTGGAATTTTGAACGGAATGAAACAAATGGGCGATGAAAATATAAAAATAAATATTTAATAAATTCCACACTGATATAATTTAATAAAAGTAACGTCGTAAAAGAACGGGAGGGTTGAAACTTCAAGGCTGCGTCTGAACTATTTATAAACGATTTCCAACAAAAAATAAATAAAGGGTTAACATTTATTTTTTTCCCACTCATAAAAAAACTGCCCGATTACCGATAAATAATAACGCACATACAATCACTTACCATTTTACGATAAATCACCGATAAAATGAACCAACCACCTTTTGTATAGGGGCAAATATTCTAGCCGGTTTATGATCACATCGTTGGAACTCAACCACAATAATATATTATGTGACATATAAAGCAAAGCAGTATGACAGTTAAGGAAGCCGTTCAATTGAGTTTCGTTATCGAATGCAAGAGGGGGAGTGACAAAGACGGTATGACAGTGAAATAGTGACGTAGTGGGGGTACATAAATATTACTACGTGGTGGGGATAGCGGTATAGGAGCTGGACCATCAAAGGTTGGTGACCTTCACTGTACTCATTAGGATGATTTTTCAGTGTTATACGAATTAATCTCGTAAAACATACTTAACGGCCACTATTTATAGACTATCCATAACCTAAACGTAAACAAATTAAGGAGTGTCTGCAGATAAAAGTATAAAAACAATAATGATGATAATGATAAATGAAAATACAAGGCCGGACAGGTATGGAGGCACCGAAAGGTAAATTATAAAGATATTAAAAACTTGTAGCCAATTTATTAAACTCCAAAAAATCTAATTTACAATTAAGGTTATGTTGCACAGACTACTGTTCTTAAAATACTATTACCTGGATCCTAACTTCTTTAATTTAAGTAGTTTGGTGGAGTCGAACACTGGCTCGCCTGCCTGACACAATATGAAGTTATGAAAATGTTAAAGAATTAAAAAAAGACTGGTTAACTCTATAACTGATTAATATATACAAGATCTGTTCTGAAAATAACCAATTTTTAAATATGCCCCAACAGAGATATTTAGTGACTAGCAGTTTGACAGTATTATGTTCCACATAACCTCCTCTATAACTTAGTGTTTTTGAATTATTGATATTACGTTTAGTTTTCATGTTATTGTATTTGAGTGCAATGTGTTTTAAGGGTTAGTAGCGATTCTGAGAAGCAACGATACAACAAAAAATTTTGCTCAATTTTTACAGAAAGTAGAAGTTTAAACTTCTGAAACAAGCTTACAGCGATGATATTTTAGCTTGCAACAATGTTACGAATGGTTTTTCACAATTTAAAAGTGGTCAGTAGTCGATTAAAGATGACACCCTTGACCAGGAAGGCCTTCGACTTCAACTGATTATACTCGCATTCAGAAAATCATCAATCAAGTGCATGCAAAAGGCCAATCCACTGTCAGAGAACTTACAGAATAGGTTAGCATCTTGACTGGATCGTGCCAAAAAAGTTTGCTCAATTTTTACAGAAAGTAGAAGTTTAAACTTCTGAAACAAGCTTACAGCGATGATATTTTAGCTTGCAACAATGTTACGAATGGTTTTTCACAATTTAAAAGTGGTCAGTAGTCGATTAAAGATGACACCCTTGACCAGGAAGGCCTTCGACTTCAACTGATTATACTCGCATTCAGAAAATCATCAATCAAGTGCATGCAAAAGGCCAATCCACTGTCAGAGAACTTACAGAATAGGTTAGCATCTTGACTGGATCGTGCCATTCCATTCTGATTGAAAAATTGAATGTGCATCAAGGTGCAGCAAATTTTGTCCTCGTTTGATGAATGAAGAGCAGAAACAACATAGAGTGGATTTTTGTCGGCAACTTCTTCAACAAGCCAATGATGATGAAACATACATAACGGAAGACAAAAGCCGTTGGGTATAAGGCTATGACATCAAGACAAAAGTTCAGTCACCATAATGAATTGACAAAGGATCTCCATGCCCCCAAAAACCATGTCAGTCGAGCCAACCAATGTCAAAGTGATGTTCTCTGTTTATTTGATTTTAATGTTATAGTGTATTTTCAATTCTCTTCTCGGTATGAAACAGTGAACCATGCATACTATCAAGATGTTTTACAATGGTTACAAGAAAAATTCACAAAAAGAGACCAACGTTGTGGCGAGACAACTCATGGTTCCTTACTATGACAATCCATCCGCACACTCAGTTTTGTCAATTCATCAGTTTTGTGCTAAAAATTAGATCACAGTCCTCCCTCAGGCTCCTTGAGATTTTTCTCTTATTTCCGAAATTAAAATCAGAATGAGAGAACGCCATTTTATGACTGCTGATGACATAAAAGCAAATTCATCAGTTCTTAAAGGCCGTTTCAAATGAAGCTACCCAAGGCTGCTTTTGCGAAATGGAAACACTGTTGGGAAAAGTGTGTGAATAGGGGAGGGAAGTACTTAGAAGGGAACAAGGACCAATAATCTGTAAAATTAATAATAAAGATTAAAACAATAAAGTTCGGTTATTTTCTGAACAGATTTTTATGTTATTAACTGTATAGTTTTGCTACTTCAATGTATTATCTGAAAATTTGCAGCGAATAATGTATAAATGTCAATTTTTCTGTGTGTGAAGAGCCGTTATTTCTCCCTAATTTAAGATGTAACTATCACAAATATTTTCATAACATTACAAATAATATCTTGAAATTACTAAGAACACAGGATTAGGGTATTTTAAATTAAACTTGCTAGATATGAAACAAAATGTGTAATTAATATACACCCTATATTGAAACATTTTCATCCAATTTAATGATTCATTGTTAACATATAACTGATTGAGCAAAATACGGTCCTTTTTAAATTTCAAAACTTTGGCATTTACTCTGGTTGTGTTTTTGTGACAATTAAGATGAAATTTATTTTTCAAAAATTTACTAAACGCATTTTTGCGAATGATGTATGGATAACAATTTTTAATTTCATTTTAAAATATTTGTAGAAAAGGAGTAATGGAAAGGTTGTTATGAAAGAGAAGTTTCTTGAACAAGCAATCACTGGTGACTGTTGACTTATTAATTATCTACTTTCCAGTTCTTCATCACACACCATCTAACTCTCTGCAGCGATGCATTAAAATATATTTTGTTTTACTCCATATTTAAATATTTTGTTTTATTATTTTATAATAAAATGGCTCTTTCAATACACTACTAAATACTTATATCATTTTATGAATTTATGTTTATCACTTTCCTTTCAAAAACCATTACATAAAGAAAAAAAAGGTTCGGAGGAATAGAGGATGTAAAATTAACACCCAATCAGTGCAAAATCATTACTTCTACACAACTCATTAAGAGATTACCTTAAAAAAGATATGTATGCATAAATAATATATAATAATAAAGAAAACTTCATCAAAATTTTGTCCTGTAAATTTTTCTGATGTTTAATTTAGTGGCCAATAGAAATTATGCTGTACATGATCAATCTTTTATTTACATTATTCAAAAGTGTGAAATAGTAGAATGTATTCTGACATGTGCTTTAAAAGTAACATATATATATTTCAATATACCAGCTTCATAGAAAATATTTACACAAAATATAAAATTGTTTTTTGTATAAATGTATTAGGAAGTGCAGAGATATTTTATGATGTGTATGTAATATTTATCAGTTCGTAAGCATTAGTATATATATATATATATATATATATTACGCACTAGGTTTACTGTTAATTACACAATTTATAATGAAATTTTGATTTTTTATTAAGTAATATAGCATATCCTAAAATAAAACACGTTATGAAATAAAATTTTAAATTCACTTAATATCTGCATTCTGTGCTTGAATTTTAGATCTGAAATAATGTTAACTGGTAGTATAGTCATGTGCGTATTACCTAATACACAAGATATTCAACAGCAAACACAATCATCTACTATCATTTCAAGTTATCAAATTAATGTGAGAGAACTTGTAATGAACAAAAAACATAATAGAAAACAAAAACTAAGGATTATTTCCTTATATAAATAATAAATTATAAATAAACTTTAATTTTTAAAAAATTATTAAAATGAACACAATATATCCACAATAATCCAAACTTTGGTAATCCAAGTTCCCAATAAAGCAAGCTGAATTTATTAAAAATTACAAATGCTCACCATTACCAAATTATTTCTTATAATAATAAAAATTAAAATAATTATTTTTATTTCTGTTTTAGTCTATATTTTATAAACTATAAAGTTTTTGCAGATTGTGAAATTTTTTAATTTATTTGTGATAAAATTAAGAAAAAAAATGGTTAGTATAGGATACTCTCTGAACTAAAATTAAAACTGCGATGAGCGAGATCTGAATTTTAGAGTACTTGTAAACAAAAGCATAGCTCATACAAAAGAAACTAGACTCCAGGTTTAAAAAAAAATTAAACAACAAATTATAGTTGTATCTTTGCTTAAATATATTCAAGAATAATAAATTACAGTTTTTATAGAAACGGCGACTGAAATGTAAAGCAAAGTGAAATGTAACAGGAGAACAAAGGGGCAGCACCAACCACATAAAGGTAGAGTCATATTGTAATTTCATTCATCTACTATTAACACTAGGGTGTAAAGTATATAGGATGTACCTCCAACAGCCTTTCCTACACAAATGTCATTCTCTGCTTCACAGGTTGTAGCAAACTGCTACATGGTGCACCTTGTGATTGAAGTCGAGGATGTGACATCCAACTACCTCCTCTATCCAAGTGCCAGCAGCCTCTTAGAAGAGTAGATGAGGGGGTAGAAGCTTAGGGCACTCTCTTACTCTAAGTTGAGAAATCTTCCTGAAGATGGATGAACCAAACAATTTGATCAACAGCATAGAAAATGGAAAGCAACAAGAAACTATCATATTCAAGACCCTAGCGGTATCCCAAATATCATCAGCAGCCCAAATATGGAGTGCATTCTTAAAATTAATTCTGGAGGTAAATGGTCCCAAATTTGGATCTCCAGTCGGAGCCTGCAAGATTGGACTGCAAACCAAAAATGAACAGGTATTTCTACATGTATTGAATCATGGAATTTTCAGACTTTAGTTTGGTGTGATAAACTTGAGAGTATCAAATTAAGAAGATAGAAATGATTTACTGAGATTAAGAGAGATTAGATGGAGCAATAGGAGTCTTTTCAAGCAATTGGAATCGATTCAAAGCAGTTGCATTGGGGATAGACTAAGGTAGTAAGAATTATTCTAAGCAGAGATTTTGGATAGAAAGTTTGGGATACATCCAACTGACTGGTCACAATTGATGTGCAGCCAAACAGAGCACTAATAATCCAAGTAGAAAATCCAACATCCAATGAATTTGAAGTGTCCAATGGGATTTCAGTGCCATGTTTGCTCACAAATGATCAAAGTGTGAATGTTAAGTACATTCTGCAGCTGTTTCAACATGATGGAAAGGAATCTATTTTTCAACAGTTGATTAAACTTGGATATAGCATTACCTACTTGAAACCAAGCAACGGTTAAAATAGTGAGTTGAGGTCAGGGAATATGCTGTAAAGTAGGTGAAAACTATTCAACAGAAGTAATGATGATGGCTACTGTGTTTTGGAATACTTATGCCATAATCTTAACTGACTTTCTGTGAAAAGTAAAATGATAACTGGACAATGTTATACATCTTTTTTGGATCATATAAATGAATAAAGAAAGATACATTTGATGAAAAAGAAAGTTCTCACCAGACTTAACACTTGTAACACCTTCAATCAATTATTTGCTTCCAAATATAAAATAGTGTCTTGGAGGAAAAAGATTTATATAAAATTATCATGTTATTGCCAATATATCTGCTGATTTTGAAGACTGTTGTACTATAAGGATGGGATTCAAAGCTTTGATGGAGTAGGTGTGTAGTCTTCAAAGATTATGATTATGATAAAATGATTTTTCCTATAAAAAATGAGAATTTTTGCATGAACTTTATCAATTACCCCTTGTAATAACTTGAAATTGTAATATATTTGTACACTGACTATAATAAGTAAAACTACTTTGCTTCCTTTAAATAATTATTTCCTTTGATTACCTATTTTAATTTAATTAATTATTACTTTAATTAATTATTCACTATAAATAATATTTAATAATATTCTTTCTTTATACAGAATTATACTCAGACAGTAACTTTAATTCAGTAACTCGGTCTGCTAACTTTAATTTTCTTTATTACTTATATTTTTAATCTAATTATATTAGATTAACATTTTACTTTTTTAATATTCTGATAAGTTTTGGATAAAAAAAATGAGGGGTGAACTACAATTATGAACATTTTAAACTCAACTGAAAATAAACAGTAATGGGGGAGGGGGAAATTGAAATTGAATTGGCTGTAATCAATCTCGGATCTAAAAAATCAGTTTTTAAATGCTATTTTTTTTTAGTTGCAATTAGTAATAAAATTATTAACATGCAATAATATTGATATTGTAATATGATTAGCTATGTTGAAGTCAAAACTTAATTTTTCAAACAATAGCGACAGTTAAAAAAATTTTGATTTAAAATGTATAAAAATGTTTTAAAAAATACATTATAACTTTTCAATATTACACATGTCTAATTTGTGCATAATTCTTAATGTAGTATTATGTTGCTTTCACGTTTCTCTTCTACTGTATTTCAATGCTTCATGAATAAATAATGAAAACTTAAAATATTAATAATAATTTTAAAAAAATATATATATATTTTTAAGAAAATAGCAAAATAAACAGAGGAAATTTTTTAGCATAGAAATGATGTGCAATTAGATTTTTTTATAATCAATGTTTTGATGAACTAAAGACACTAATATTCTGTACAAAAATACCAGTAATGCAAAATGAAGTCTATTTTAAAACTACCTTATTGCTTTAAATTTTTCAAGGTTAAAGAGTCAATAAAGAGAGTTTTGCTATTCTTTAACTAGAAAAATTATTTTATACATTGGCCTATAATAAGTAAATAGATGACCCCATATTCTATAACCTTATTTTCAATAACTGTAATGATTTCAAGACAAAATAGTTTTTAAGTTCCTTAGATAGGAATATCATTGAAGTGGTAGTGTCTTGTACTTTCTTCCAGAGATCCTCGGTTTAAATCTGGTCAGGCACATTTTAATGCTGGAAAATTTTGATTTTTCATATTCCCATGCATAAACTTTGAGCTTGTGGTGAATTAATCACAAAAAGCCGAATAAATTTTGTTCTAGCAGATGCAATTACACAAAGTTAGTTTCATTCACATAAGTTGTAATTCTTAGTGACTAATGGGATTAGTTAATTCCTTCATAAACATTTTAAAGTATTACTTAACTGATTATTTTATCATTAAAACTTCATTATAAGCTTGTTAACTTTTTTAATGTTTAAAATGTTCATTACCTAATTAAAATCTTTCAGGTGCAGTCAATCCTAACTTTATTTATAAAAAAAATTATCTTAAGATGAAATGATAAAAAAATCAAGTTTACAGATTACCAGCTATCATCATTAAGTAAAGATTAGCAAAATCTTTAAATAAGTAAATTTTTATTTATAAAAAAAATCATACCATCCACAGCTGAAAGTAATTAATTCCTATTTTAATACGTATAAAAATATGTGCGCGCATGTGTGCACACACACACACACACACACACACACACACACAAATGCATGCACGCACACGCACAGGAGTCCACAGAGAAACTTCAAAGAAAATGTTCTACTGGTAGAAAAAATTCATAGGTCTGGAAATGCTTAGTTTTTGAGTTATAGTTAGCGAAAGATTTCGCCTGGATTTCAGCTCTTTTAACAAAAAGAAGCCCTACTCTAATTTTTCATATCTAAACTTAGGAGTAAAGTTTATGATTGTTATTTAATTTGATCTGGGAAATAGGATAAAACAGAACTGTAACTTCAGTAGTTCTTAAGATTTAAATGTAAAATAAAATTTGGTGTTGAGAAACAAGTTTTTTTTAGGTTTATAGTACAATAACTTTATTAAATAACTAATAAATGTGGGAGATTTGGTAACAGTAGAGCAGTTAATTCTGAGGAAACTGATGTGAATATAGCCAATTAAAAGTTAATAAAAACTTTAAAAAATCAGTTTTTTATTGAAACAAAAGGGACAAAAAAATAGACAGAAAATCATATTATTCTTTCTGTAGCTAATAAAATTATTTTTAAAAACAATAATGATAATTACTGAAAATAATTTGAAAAAAGAATACAAAATTTATAAATCAATATTTTCAGTGTGTATATTACAAAATAATTCCTAAAAAAAAAGCTAAATTAAAATGAATGTTACTTTAGAAATATTTTTAAGAAATTTTATGGCATAGGTTGGCAATATTAACAGCTAGTCAATAATGAAAATTGTGCACTTTGTTTGAATCTGTTGTCATAAATTATCATACAGATAAAGGAAGTGTAGTGTTATATCATGGTAATGACGATTATTAAAAGTTTTTATTGGCTGTATTCACATCAAAAATGCTGTTTTAATTTTCTAATGAGGAATATGGGAATATAATTTTTGTTTATGGATTTTGTAATCGAAATTCTGAAACTGCTCGATGTGAATATCAGCAGAGATTTCCTGAAAGAAAGATTCCAAAAATGAAAACTTTTTCTTCAGTGTATCAGCATTTACGAATGAAAGGGTCAATTCCAACATGTTTGTTTTTTGTTGAACACCAAGTAAATCATTGTGTTAATGATTAACATCGTGTGAACCAGCATATGCAGGCGTTAGTACAAGATGAATTTTATGTCATACTGGTTTGCCAAAAAAAGTGACGCATCCTACAGAAAGAAAATCTTTATTCTTTCCAGCTGCAGAAGGTTGAAAATTTGCAGCCTCTCCCCCAGATTAGCCCCATTGGTTAAACTTCTGTTATTGGCTTTTAGACAACACTGATAAGGTAAATTCAATTTTATTTATTGGTAAAGCCACTTTTACAAGAAACAGTCTTCAATATTAAAAGTAATTATTTATGGAATGAAGACAATCCACATGGTACTGTGGAAACTAGGTTCCAACATATGATTTCACATTAATGTTTTGTGTGGGATTATTTATGACGAAATTGTAGGATTTAAAAAAAAAAATTCTGGATTCCTTTTTAATGAAAACCTTATGGGAGATGCAAACATTTATTTCTTTAAAATAATTTGTTGGCTGTGTTGGAAGATTTAACTTAATAAATTAGATTGCTAATGATTTCCAGCACAGTGATGCATAGCACAATTTTTCTTAAGTAGCTAGAAATACTTTAATTTTATTTCTTAAACTGAACTGAACAATCCAATTAAGTGACCAACACACCTGATATTTTAAATTGAGTGACCACCACAATCACTACTAGATTACTTCATCTGGAGCAGTAAGAAAACTATAGTATACTAACAAAAAGTTAATACTACAGAAGAGTTACTCATTAAAATACAGAAATATTTTATGTCAGGCATGAGTACATTGTGAAGGAGTGAAATTTGAACAACTAGAATAACAGAGGTTTGTTATTCTGTTACCATTTATCAATTCATGTATTTTATTATTTTGTTCTGCTGTAGTAATAATAATGTTGATTAGGTACAAAAAGAATAATATGATTTTCTGTCTATTTTTCACCTGTTTTGCTTCAATAAAAACCAATCTTATAAGTTTTTATTAACTTTATTGGCTTTAATTACATTAAATTTCTCAGAATTACATTCTCTACAAGTTTTGTTACTAAATTGTCTGCATTTATTAGTCATCTAACAAAGCTGTTATACTACAAACTTAAAAAAAAACTTGTTTTTTGACACCAGATTTTGTATTTTATATCTGATCATCTTAAAAACTACTGGAGTTACAGTTTTGGGACCTGTTTTATCGTATTCCCCAGCTCAAATTACATCAACACCAGCTCCTAGAATGGGGTCCTGAAATTTACAGTAGAGCTTCTTTTTATTAGAAGAGCTGAAATCTGGGTGAAATCTTTCACTAGCGGTAACTCAAAAACAAACTTTTCCAGACCTATGTTTACGTGTACTTTTTTCATTATTTTCACCAGTAGAACATATCCTGAAAGTTTTTTCAGTTTCTTCATGGGACACACTGTATAAAATAAAATGAATTTTCTGTAATTTTTTTTACAAAAGTGTGGTCCAAAAAATATTAGCCAATTCTAAGGGTTACCATTAGCAAGATTTAAAATATCTGCAAAGTTATTCTGAAATTAGATACCCTTATCAAGTATTTTCAGCTGACAGCTTCCACCATCAGCTCTAGAGCAATATATAATTAACAGTATTTTTTTCTCCTCTTCAGATATAACCACAGACAAACCTCTCTAATTCAAATCTCAAGGAACCATTATTTTTTTTCGATTTAGGACGTTTTCTATTTAGAGGGTGAAATAAAGATAATCAAAAATCATATTAAAATTTCATTATTCAGTAAAAATGTATGTTTATATATAATAATGTACTGCAGTATTAAATTACATTATAAAAGACAAAATGTGTATAGTATCATGTAAAATTAGAAAAAAAAAATTAACTTTTGCGATGCACATTTAAAAAACATTTTTGTGAAAGGATCAGATTTTCATTTTTTAAAAATTGTCAATAACGTGCTTGATGGAATTTCAAATTCATGGGCAATTTGTTTTTTTTTCCCCCTCTAAATAATCTTTATTTTATCACCAATAGATAATGCTTTATGTTTCCGCTGAACGCTCATTATAAAATGCGGCGCTTAAAAATGTACAGTATACATACATATTAAAGTAAAGAGAAGCAAGAAGACACAAAAATGTACATAATCAAATCATAAATTTTAAAATAAAACTTGAATTCCACAAGAGAAACTAGTGCACTGTGTTAAAATGTAAATTGTAAAACAGAATTAGTAGTGACAATTTTAATATTAACTACGTAAAATCAAAACAAACTGTAGTAAAATGTGACTCATTATGTTATGCACAACCTGCTGTAAGGAATAAGACTGGATATTACTCACCATACAGTGGCATCGTGTATGCAATTTTGTTATCAACTACTCCAGCAACCGGCGATGGAAATAAGTCAAAATAAACAAATTGATTAACATTAGGCATACAGTACCAGATAAAATTCACACACAATACTAACGATCGCTATACATTATTAAACTGAATATTCTGCTATCTAACCTTCTTTGGCAATCATGTGCAGTATGTAAATTCTTTATTGAAAACATTTTCATCAGAGAAATAACGTATATATGAAGTCCTCAAAACGTTTGAATAAAGGAGATGATTTAATTAATGAAATATATAAACATGTATAATAAGTAAATGTATAAATAAATGTGAATAAAGTAAATATTCAATTTAGGGAGTTATACAAATTAAGGAGGGATTTAGGGAGATATATAAAGGAAATAGTTCTCTATTTATCATCAGTCAAATATATCAGTCAACCCAATCAAAATTTACTGTGACAATTACTTTATATTTTATGTTTATAGATACTGCTATGTTTTTAGATTTATTATTTAATTCAAATATTTTATTTTAATATTACTAACCAAATGTTCACAATATTTTGTTATTGTATGTGATAATGATCTGCAACATTTGAGAAAACACTTTCCTTTTGTTTTTGAATTCTTTTTCCTTTCTATATTTACTATTAACATATTTTATATACCCTCCCTCTAACAACAAGATTAATTTTTCTTATTCTTTTCAAGTCAGATGTTTTATTACATCATCATTTTGATAATAATAAAATAATCAGCTATTGTAATGAGATAGATTCAAAATTTTGTAGATTATTTGTTGATAAACATAATATACATTGTAGAATGGTTGATATTATTTTTTTTATTAATGATTTGAGATTAGATTAATTTTGTTGTTTTGTAATAAATGAACTCATATTATTTTTGTAAAAATCAAAGCTATTTAAAAAAAAAAATACATATAACTGTTAACAATTACATTGTTATATTTATTTAGACCTGTAAGGCATGGACATTATTACAGCAAACGATCCAACCAACAAGCATCTTATGTTGTATGTATATTTGACATGAAAATTACCAAAATGTCAATCTCATTTATTTCATGCATTACACAGCAGGTATAAACATTTAATTGTGTGTATTTTATTTCAGTGCACCTATTTTAATCTATTAAGTGTACCTAAGTATAAAACCTAATGTTTAACATTTTAGCTGAAAATTCCTAATTGAATAAACATGCAGGAAATTAGATTACAAAGAAATGACAATAAAAGAAAATTTAATTCGTTAAAATTATATAAAAATAACTGAAGAAACTTTACCATGATGATGGTGTTGTGGATTGTCTATTATTCGAATCTGTCGATCAGGAAATAGAGGTTCTCCATCTGGACCTCCTACACCAGAGCTTGGCAGTTGCAGAAGAGCAATTCGTTCCTCACCAACTGATCTTGGGAAGTAAAGTGGCACAAGCACCTCATAAATTCCACTGTCACAACTATCAACAACTAGCACTATCGTTTCTAGACCCTTCCTACCACTGTTTTCCTGCTGTTCAAGGAAGCGACGTATTGTCCCTGCAAAATTAAAACATTTAATTATTATAACAAGAATAGAACCATATACATTTTGTCACTTGTCTGACTGTTTTGAAACAGACTTCTATTCATTTCTCTTCTTTCTTTATTTAAATACATGTAATGCATCACACCTATGATTTCTGTTAATAGAACTTTTTTTTAACTCTCTTAAAATGATTAAAATTACTTAAAATTAAGAAGCATCATAATTATAAAAACTAGTTCATAAAGATATTTTTAGTTGTGAAATTGCCTAACATGGAATACATTATTTCCTATGCATAAAATCAGCAGTTTTCAAAGTGGGGAGCATGAGGAAGGTTTAAGGGCACACAAAAGACAGCAACAAATGAATAAAAATATTTGATAAAGTGAAATATCATTATTGTACTAATATTAAAAACCTTGCAGAAAAGTTTGCTTGTTTCTTATTTAAATATCATTTATCTACTAACAAACAACTTCTTAAGAAATAGATAGTTTCATTCATAAGTTAACAGGCATACACACAACTTTGATTTGATGTTTGACAACTGAAATCGCAGAAAATTTCTCATGTCACTCTGACTGGTGCTGCTTGGACGGCATAGCGATGAAGTTTGAAAAATGCATCTGACAATCAAAGCAGTGGCTGTTCTTGTCTACTGTTCGTTGTTGAGGTTATGAGTACCTTATTTCAGTTGAGAGTGAATTAAAAGTGATTTTGATTTTTCCTTTACTTTTCTGTGCAAGTATCAAATTTTGTTTGCTAAAATGAAAAAGTTTTTAATTATAAAAAGTAATGAAAGTGGGACTTTCACAACTCATAAACATTGTACTAGTAGCAGTAAAAGTTGTGAACCTAAGGACACAATCGGTGTATCACCAGCTACTTCTTCAAATGGCACAAAAGTGCACAGCTATGACCAACAGATATTTATCATTAGGTTTCATAAAAAGAAAAATTATTAATGGAGAGTAACAGCCTTGGTGCATAATATGCCTAGTTGTTTTCGCCTCTTAACAGCTTGAAACTCAAAAACTGAAATGACACCTTGAAAAAAAACACGCAGACTTCACGAAAAAACCTAGAGTATTTTGAGCAGAAACTAAACAATGTCAAATCTAAACTGAAAGCATTTTCCATCAATACAAGTGTACCTTCTACAACTGTACGGGCATCTTTATCAGATTTCCACAGAATTGCTCAAAATAAAAAGCTTTATACTATTGGTGAAGAGCTGATATTTCCCGCAGGTGTTGATATGGAATATCATGAAAAAAAGATTTTTCAAGATTTATTGATAATTAAAACTTACACCTCAGTTATGCTTCTTGAAAAGTGAAATGTTTCCAAACTGAACTCAAATGAGATCATTCCCTTCAGTAGAACAGTCACATCATATACTCTCCGTGAAGTTCTAATTAAACACTTTTAATCCAATTGAAACATATCCGCATGCTACACAATTTCACTGATGTAGAAGAATATTAATTTAGGAATGCTGTAACAATTCCAAACGACTTCTATAGAAAAAGGAATTTTTTTAACAACATCTATAGTTGTCTTAAGACTACTTATTGATCATTAATATGCTCTTCCAACCCAGAGTAAAAATCCACCATCTGATATGGAACATAAGACGGCCTACAGCGATCCTCTGATTGGGGTTTTATCCCTTATATTGCAATTAATCTATGGAAAGACTATTCTTACTTAACATCCATTGTTTCACCTTATTCTTCATCCCTTTTTCTTGCTCTTTATTAGCTTTTGAAGGTACATACTAGGCCTTGTAAGAACCTGGTGCAAAGTTAGCCCATCCTTGGAGTGCTCTAGAGGAGGATGATTGCCTGAGGATCCAATGCTAAACTCTTTGTTTTCAGTTTAATCATGGCTGCAAAATATGTCTAATAGCTGAACTGAGCTAGTGATAAAGGCATCCCTCCTAAATATAAGTAGTGACATCAAGCTGCAACTCAAATTAACTTTGAAATGAGTGTCTGGCTTAACTATTACAAAGATCAGCTGGATATAATTTTGGGAGTGGATAATAATTTTCCTTAGGGAAACCTGAGACAGTTCTCAGGTGGTTCTGTAACATTTGATGTAAAAGCAATTGCAGCAAGTAGTTTGTTGGTCAGTGTAATCTTTGAGTATGTAAGATCATAGATAAAAACCCTGGATCAGATCATGTTCTCCTGGGTATTGTGAAAGGGATGGATGCCCATTCCCTGGAAGGTTTTCCACTTCCTTGGAAGTTATTCTTTGGATGAAACTGTTGGTCTTACTTCCAGTCCCTCCTCTTTAAACAAATCACCCATCCCTTAAAACTTGATATTCCCCTTCCTGGTGGATGTTCAATAGTTTTTGACTAGAGACCTACTGAATTTGTGTTAAGGAAGTAAGAACCTCTGTTCATAAATCTTTGGTATTAACTATAATTTATTGGGGCAACTTTATGCATGGACGTACCCAGGGACTCTTTTTTCTACTTGTTGGTTTAAAAAAAGTTTAGACTAAGGATGAGATATCTATAAAGTAAAGCTGAATAATATATCATACATTGTGATGACCTTGCTGTACCAAAATTTCAAAATATAATTTTAGAAAGACATAAAAAGTCTGAATATTGTATTGTTTTCAATGGTCATGGTCAATACGAACAGGTCATTTTAAATACACAATTAAACAAAATGCATAGATAATGCAAAGCAATTTTCAAAGTACATGACATGTCAGCTAAGATAGACACTCAGCCTCAGTTTGCTCTCTTTGATTTTGCTGTGTCTCTCATATTTTGATATGACTTCCTCTTTCAATAATTTTACATCATATGAATTACTGAAGTTAATAATTCTTTTGGCAGGCCTGGGAGTGGATTTTGAACATGGAAAAATCTCCAATTTCCCGTCACGTAACGGTATCGTACTTACTGACTCACTGACTGACTGATTGACATTAATATGTTATTATTATTATTGGTTTTTTTTCTAGGCACCCCTAAGGAGGCCTTGGAGCGAAAAATGCAGAGAGTTTTTTTTGTAGGGGGTGCGCTGAAACCGACCAGAAAAATCTGAAATCTTGAAATTTCCTCCCGAGGGGAGATAGGCCCCCAAAATTTTAAAACTCCAAAACTACAAGGAGACGTCTGAGCGAAACAATGCAGGGAAACTTTTTGTAGAGCCTGTAGAACCCCTTACGATTTCAAGAAAAAAATTTGGCTTCCGCCCCCTATTGGGCTCAAAATTCCAAAAAACCTGTTTTTTTTACTTTTTCTGCCGTCGTCTTACCACTCCCCTGAAACTCTCCTGAGGTCGAAACCGATATTCCTTTACAGGTTTGATTCAGAACAGCGCGAAAAACGTTCAAAAATTGAAGGGGGTCGGGGAGAATACCAAAATTAAAATTTCATTGTTTTTGAGAGCAAGCAAGCCTTTTTCGACATGTGAGCAACTTTCTTTACTTATCAGTGACCTATGTTTTTTATTGGTGCCTCCCCTTCAGAAAACTATGAAGTTTATTATAGGCCTTTAACCTGATCAAGTGATCAGGAAAAATTTTGAGATATGGGGCTTTTTTTTTTTAGATTTTTTTGAGACCTACTGATAATATAAGGTAAAAGGAGCTCCTACAGCGAAAAATTGATTAGAATTACTTTTGTTTAATGTCCTGTGAAACCCTCGAAAAACGTTTAAAGAATTGGGGATATGCCCCCCTCGCCGGGGGGGTTTAACTTTTTAAATAAACATCTGTGCAAAAAAAAACACAAGACCTTTTTTTTTTTTTGAGGATCAAAATAAATTGAGGAGCCCGTGGTCGGATCTTCTCTCTGATTAACAAGGTGGCTCTGGAACCAAATAAATATTTTAAGCTGGCTCCCCAGCTCAAAATAAGCAAAAAAGTCAAGGTATCTTTTTTGTAGAGGGTGCGCTAAAAAAGACTGGAAAATCTGAAATCTTGAAATTTCCTTCTCGGGGGGGGGGGGGGCTACATCGCCCCAAAATTTTTTCACAACCGCCGGGAGACGTCTGAGGGAAACGTCCCGGGGAAACTTTTCGGAGACACCGGGAACACGC
>JAAAKQ030047128.1:0-16434 GCA_010016005.3 Zanna intricata | reverse complement strand
TGACCAAAAGTCGTTTTCCTCTTCCCATCGAACCTCGCTAATTCCTATTACATCTACATTTAACCTATCCATTTCCCATTTTAAATTTTTTAACCTACCAACCTGTTTTAGACTTCTAACATTCCACGCTCCGACTTGTAGAATGTTATTTTTTAATTTTCTGGAGCCCTCCTTAGTAGTCCTCACCAGGAGATCAGAACAGGGGACTAGTTCACCTCCAGAATTTTTTACCAAAGAAGGTGCCTCCATCTTTGTTTTTGAAAATGCAGAGAGCCACATTTTCTTGGAAAGAATACAGTTATAGTTTTCTATTGTTTTCAGCTGCGCAATACTCAAAAGATTGAGTGATGTTGCTATGGCTGTTTAAGACCTTCTGACCTACACCCTTAACAACCACTGAAAGAGCTGCTGCCCTCTTTCAGGAATCATTCCTTAGTCTGACTCTCAACAGATACCTTTCCGACATGGCTGCACCTTCGGTCCAGCTACTCTGTATCACTGAGCACGCAAACCTCCTCACTATCGGCAAGGTCTCATGATTCATAGGGAGAAATCTTCTCTTCTTTTTTTTATTTAACCTCCGGAACCACCGTTAAGGTATATCTTCAGAGGATGAGATGAATGAATTGTAGCATGTGTGAAAAATGCCATTCCTGACTGTGATTCGAACCCAGGACCTCCGGATAAATGACTATAATTATTTTATTGATTTTCTGTTTCAAAGAACAAGTTCTTCCTAAGTAAATAGAAATGAAAAAAATGTATTGTAACAGCTGCAGTCCCTCTAATGATGTTTCAAAATAAATGTCTAAATTTTTGTCAGGTTTTAGCTAATTCTTAATTACAAGGAATGGGTCGGTCAGCTGTTCCATGCAATTCCAAGCCCTAGGAGGTCAAGGTGGTCCAAAGGTCAGCCTCGGATCTGGCACAGCCCAGGCGCTATGCCGATGTGTTGAAAAAAAAAAAGAGGCCAGACAAAGAAGCCCGAGGTTATTTTTATAAACAAGGCGGAGGAGTCCACGAAGAGCTCTGCTTAATTGAAAAAGGACTTCCAAGTTTTCCTTCGCGACAACCGAAAGAACCTGAGGATCAGAGATATTAAGGAGACCAGCAAATGTCTGGTTGTTGTTGCTAACGATAAAGAGACAGCTCGGATGATGCCGAGTCTTCTGTTAAGAAGCTTGAGATCAAGGTTGTCCCCAAGCGCAAGAAGAGACCCCGCGTCATAATTTATGACATCGACCGGAGTGTTTCCGATGTCGAGGTTCTGGCTCTCATTCGAGAGAAGTACACAGAGTTTAGACAAGGCTTCGATCAATAAGGAATGTAGATGGTTCTTCAAGACATGAAAGCGTAATGCCCAGCCCCTAATTAAAAAACGGCGTTTTTTAATTAGGGGCTGGTCTATTTGCCAAATTCGTGTCTGAGGGTAGAGTATATTTGGACTTCGCTTCCTGACGCGTCAATGACTACCTTGACGTGTAGCGATGTTTCAAATGTCGTTTTGGCCATAGGGCCAAATTCCGTAAGTATGCGTTGGTCTGCGCGCATTGTGGTGAAGAGGGGACACCACAAGCACGACGACTATCCGCAAAAGAAAGAGGCTCCGGTCTGCGTCAACTGTAAAAGGTTGCGCAAAAATCATAGACACTCCGTCAATAGTAGTGAGTGCGGTTGCTACTTGAAGGCAGTTGAGCAGTACTTTAACTCGGTTGAAGGTTAGGTTCGGTCAATTAAATGCCCATGGCGCCTATGTAGGCTAAGTTGAGTTAGGTGAGACTGTCGAAAAACAGAGCCTCGGTGTCGTTCTTCTACAACATTCTTATGTGGTCAAGGATGATCTGCCAGGCTTCCATGGTGGGAAGAAGTTTTTCGTACGTAACAGTAAATTCGCTGTCCTGTGCAGGGAGTCTTAAGATAGTGTTTTCATACGGCAAGCCTCTGACACGCATCATGTCGTTGTTAAGCTTGCCGCGAATGGTTTGGATCTAGTTGTTAGCTCGTACTTTCAGTACAGAGATTCACTGAACATTTGGAAAGATGGGATAGGATTCTTAGATTGGTAGCAGGTAGTTCAATTCGGATAGTGTTGATGCGAATGCCACGCCTCTTTGGCACAGTGGGATCACGGACGACGGCGGTGAATTTATAGAAGGCCTCATCGCACAGCATAATTTCGATGTTTTTAATGTCACCAGCGAGTTGTCCACAATCGCCGGCACGGTCAACGAGCGGAGGGCTTCCATGGTACTAACACTGATATTACCATTGGTAAGGATATCCCTGGTAGAATTCAAAATTGGTCAGTAGCCGATGAGTGCGCTAGTATCATCGACTTTTTTTTTTGAGTTAGTAGGTGGGCTGCGCGATGTCTATAGGGCGGACGTCCCTGTTCATCAGGGACGCTTCCTGCACAGGCGGGCGGATTGGCTCAAGTTTTCTAATATCTTCGCGACCAGGCTCCGGGTTTTCACCCGAGGCCTGGACGCACTCCCGTTAGAGGACCTGACAGAGAATTTCACTTCAGCGGTGGTAGAAGCCGCTGAATGTTCCATTCCCCGCGGTACAGGTCGGGACAGAATTGCTGGTTGATGGACTCGGGAACTGACGACGATAAAGCGGGCTGTGGGCCGGCTCAGGAGAGCTGCTCAATGGGAGGGATATCCTGATCGGCAGCAGCCCTGCTTGCGGAGTATCGTCGGAAGAGGACCGAGTACTTTCACAAAGTTAGATCTTCTAAGCATGATTCCTGGCGCTCTTTTGTGCAAGAGCAGGGAAATAAAGACCCTTGGGATGTCGTCTATAGAGTCCTTAATCATAAGGGAAAAAGACATTCTTCTGTCGGCTTTCTCGACCCAAGATTGTGTTTTTACAGATAAAGATAGTTTCCTTCCTCTTCTGATGGACGATCTTCTTCCAGATATACCGAGACCGGTGAAACCTCGTATCATTACCGAATCCGTAGGGAGGTTACAGATTTTTTCTGTGAAACACAGTCTTCTGAGATCACTGAAGCGGAGGTCCACCAAGTGATCTGCAGTTTGGCCCGAAACAAAGCCCCCGGACATGATTGCATAACGGTGGAACTCCTTGTTCGCATATTATCAATAATTCTTCGCATTCTTACTAGAACGTTCAGTAGGATTCTTTTTACCGGATACTTCCCAGCTTGTTGGAAACGCGGCGGGTTAAAATTGCTTTTCAAAGGAGGTGACAAGGATCCCACAGTAAGTTCTTCTTACCGGCCTCTGACGCTCTTGTCCGTAGTTGGTAACGTTTTCGATAAGGTTTTGTACCTCCGCATCAATAGCAGGCTCACTTCTAATCAGTTGATGGACGATCTGTATGGTTTTTTCCGGGCAAGGGCACAGAGGATGCCATTCTTAGGGTGTTAGATATAGCAGCGGATAGCGAGTGCAGGGCTTTCAACAATTTTTGGTGGCTTTCTGCCTTGTTTCAACTGCAGCGGCGTGGTTGTACGCAAAATGAAATTCTCACTCTTGCTTTATTTCAGCAACAGGACCATCGTTCTTTGCGACGGTGCCTCTGAAGTAGGAAAGACCCTGTCTAAAGGATGTCCGCAGGACAATGTTCTAGGTCCCCTCAACTGGGTCATCGAATTCGACTCTCTGAAAGGATTGAGATTGCCCGGTGGCTGCCGTATCATCGCTTATGCCGACGATGGGCTGCTGCTGGTCGAAGGAAACTCGCGGTTGGAGATGGAATCTCGAGCGACATAGGCATTTAAGGTATTGCGGTCCTGTAGTCTTCAGTATAAGATGGTTTTCACTGCGGAGAAAACCACTAAGATGTTCTTGAAGTTTAACCGTTTAGCCGCGAGTCGTGATAAACGACCTTCCGATTAGGTATGTCACCGATCAAAGATATCTGGGTGTTATCCTTCATGAGAAACTTCAATTCAGGGAGCACAAATCTTTGGCGTTCCTAGTCATCAATCCCGATTGGGGGTTGAATTTCCGTACCATGCGTATACTTTACAAAGGAGTCTGTAAGGCCATAATGTTGTACGCTGCGCCCGTCTGGGCTCATCGTATGCGATTTCAAGGTTATAGGGATATTTTATTGCGAGCCCAGCGTCTTCTTCTGTTAGCTGTTGTCGGAGGTTACAGAACGGTCTCGCGAAAGGCAGTCTCGTGATCGCCGGCACTAAACCCCATTGACATCCTGGCTACGGAACGTAGCATGCGGTGTACCTCAAAGAAGGAAGGCCTTCTTATTCCAGGGCGTATGCGATAGATAAAAGGCCAAGGTTTTGGCTCTTGGCAACTTTGGTTAAATTTGGCAATTTTGCCAAGAAAATTGAGCATGCTATTTATGCTTCCATAAAACATTTTCACAACTTTTATATAGTTCTTTCATGTAGCGCATAGCTATCTATGGAAAATTGTCATTAACTGTAAATATAATAATTAAAAAAAAAACTTTTAACCAATAAAAGTTATTTAAAATTAATAAATTTCAAAAATAAACCATTAGGGCAAAATTTTAGTAATAAAGTGTTAATCAAGAAATATTAAAAACTTCTAGAATTAGCATGACGATTCAAAAGATCTATTGTTCTTATGTTCAGGCTGTGTTCTGATGCAGGCTTAAATTGTGAGGCACAAAAAAACAATTATTTTTTGTGTGGCGCAATTTATTTCATCTCATTCTCTGAAGCAATATCTAACAGTGGTCCCGGAAGTTAAAAAAAAAAATAAATAAAAAATTAAGATGGCTGTACATATACCATCAATTTGATCCATTACAAAGTTTACTGTCTTGCTTTCTCTTATTCTGTTTAGTCTCCGGAACTACCATAAGGAATTACTTCAGAGGATGAATGAGGATGATATGTATGAATATGAATGAAGTGTAGTCTTGTACAATCTCAGGTCAACCACTCCTGATAAGTGTGGTTAATTGAAACCCAACCACCAAAGAACACCAGTATCCATGATCTACTATTCAAATCTGTGAAAAAGTAACTATCTTTATTACAATTTGAACCTTAGGACTCTGGACTTCGAAATCAGCTGATTTTCCATGTCGTGTCAACCACTAGACTAGCCCAGTGGGCTAACTGTCTTGCTTACAGTGGTACGATGAACACAGATCTTCTTAAATATGTCCCTCTGGAACCTAGGGTCATCTATGAACCATAAGAATAATCCCACTTGCTGTCACTTAGTAAAAGAGCACCACCACATGTTTCATTTTTTCTGGTATTAATTCAGTTGTTAAAAAATTTATGTTCTCATTTCAAAATGCAGTAATTTCTTATCTACTTTTCTTTCTTGGCCGTACCCTTTCCTGATATGTATATTAAGGAACATTGCTGTGGAAAGTATTAATAAAAAAACAACCATGCCTTCTATGATACTTGCAAAAAATCTAGTCATTGCCAAAATTAAAGTACATTGTTTTATTCACTGTTTCTTTAAATAGTTACTAGAAATCTGGAAAACCCTAGCTGATAGAAAGATTAGTTGCAAATAGTTTTTTTTATTCACATTAAAACTGGTAATAACTTAAAAATAGCATAGCATTAGCAATTACTACTTTTTATTCTCGTCATTCATTACCTCTGTATTTCATAAAATACTAACCTCTGAGTTATCACTTTAGCCTAAAACCTTTATCAAATTTTTCTGTTTTTACCAGCTTATACATGAATGGAAAAACATTTCATTAAAATGTATTTTAAAGAGATATAGTACTATCTCATAACATATAACAATAAATGTTAACTGAAATCTGAGAAACCTATGTTTCATATTCAATTGAAATATTTACTATTGGGTCAGCCTCTTTGTGAAAAATACAGTTTTGTTGCTTAGGATGAGATTTATAAAAAAAAGACAAAGAATTAACTTGTTTCACCTCTGGACATACTCTCATGCATTCTAACAAGTTTTTTCTACAGACAAATAATTAGTAGAATCCCTTAGAAGCTTTTATTCATTTACATGACAGAAACATGATTTCCAAGCTTTCTTTCTTTCAATAAAATAATTTTTATTATTTATTTTCTGAGGATGCATTTTAGAGAAACATTTGAAGAAATTAGAGCATATGGACAAATTTCATAAAATACTTTTGAAGTCTTCTTCCATCTTGTGGGAATAGTTGCTTTTTAATTTACTTTTGGTAGAGATGCACTTTAACAACAAACTTCAGAGAAAATAATTAAATTAAATAAATCTGAAACAATCTAATAATGACCAAGTATTTTTGTAATATTAACTAGATAATATAAAGTACTGGCAACTGATAAAACAGGAAAGATCTAGCTTGTTATGTATAACTTACTATTACAAAAATTTAAAATTATAATAATCATAAATGTATAATATATGCCACAAAAAACTGTTTTCTTATTCAACTAATGCTGAATAATTCTTTGCAGACTTAGTTTTCTTTTTGTGTGATGTTGATCTTGCCACAACATCAAATTTAACTGAATCTGTAGACATTTTGTTAAGAGAAAGTTTGAAGGAACATCCAGGTAATCTACTAATATCCTGGTACTCTACTTATTGATAAAAACTTAAAAAGGGTTAACTATGAAAAAGTTCTTTAAATCCTACAGACTTTTTCACCTACATTTACACATCATTTCTACAATATACAGTTGGAAATAGGCTTTAGTTTTAATCCTAAAATTATGGGAAAGTTTCAACTAAAAAACATCCAACCTATTATACTGGTAATAAACTGGCAAATAAATTTCTTCAAAATTATTGAAAATTGGAGTTTAATATAAAAATTTCATTTTATATAATGTGCAACAAAAACAGATATTTCATGGTATATTTTTTATGTAACTTATTCTAGTGTCTAAAAAAAATTAAATTAAATTTTAGCCAAATTAAATAAATAAATCGCTGCAGCCAATCATATTAGTAAAAAATTACATAGGACATACTACAAAAAGTTATATCCCTAAATAATTATAAAACATTAAAATTTATACAAATTAAATAAAATATATTATTACACACATAATAAAAAATACATTCGTTTTTTATAAATGTCAATAAATAACAAATAAGACAGAACGATATAAAATTGCATATTACTTCTCTTTTTCATCTTCACTAAAAACATCAATAATTCCATCCCGGTACACCATTCGACACATTCTATCTCCAACATTACAAAATGCATCACTTGGAACTCTTCTTCCTACTCCAAATTTCTTAAATATACTTTCTTCATCCATATTTTTAAATAATTCTTGTTATATGAAGTTTAAACCAAAAAAATAATGCGAGAAAATGATTACACTAATACAACATTTATGCATTAATAAAAGATTGCAGATTGTAAATTAATCTACTTGTTTTTTTTTTTTTTACAACTCCATGTCTATGATCTTAAAATCATCCTTATAAAAAGCCTACAGAGTAAACAATGGTTTCTAGCACAGAAATAAGTACCGGTGCCCGTACCTGTATATGTATTAAGTATTTTTGGATTAAACTCAACTTTTTTATAACTCATTCTTTTTCAAAACAAGTTCAAGCAAAAAGTTTTATTTACTATGATTACACGTTAACAAATTCTGTATCGGTCGATTGTATTGATTCACTTACTTAAAAGTAAACATGTGTAGAGGTTATAAAAGTATAACTAAATGGATCATAAATACACAAACACGTAGAATTAATGATTATCATCAAACAACTAAGATAAGAACTTTTATTCTTTGGTTATTACAAACAAACTCTTCGATGACACAAACTCCAACAAAAATACAGTTTAAACGTTCACAACAGAGTAGTAACTACTAGATACCATCAATTACAAGCCATCTAACGTCGGAATCAATTTTTTTTTTTTTTTTTTTTTTTTTTTTTTGTAAGGGTTTTCTGTCTTATTGAACAAAATTAAGAGAAATATTTCCTACAATAATTTTAATTATTAATTCATTTGAACTATGAATTTTTCTCTTTTTAGTTTATGATAATATTTCTATAAATTGAGACTATAATCTAAGAGGCGGAGTGGAAATTGGTGTGTATATTTTGAGGTTATATTCTCTTCAAGTTTCTATGCTATATCTACGTCGTCTAATAACACATTAACATTGTTTTATTCTTTGTCGCTATTTCTCGTTTTATTTATAGTTTGCATAAATATTAGTACAAAAGTAAGTTGTAATTTAAATAAATTTTATAAGTAATTTTAATGGGTTGAAGTAGTTCTCAAATTTAGCGTTGGATGGTAGTTGTTAAACGGTTTAAACTATTCTCTGAAATTTAATTAACTGTAAACAGTAATCTTGATACACGCCTAACCATAATGGATTTCATAGGTTTTTAGAGGGAGAAAATATTGATAGTTCATTTGAGATTGTAAAGAATTATATGATTAAATATTATTCAGAATGTTGAAAGCTAAATTTTAATATTAGATGGGGAATTGTAGTTTATTGGATATTTTTGTGTTCGTGTTTATTCAAAACCAGTTTGATAACTGATCAGATAATTCGATTATAATCTAATTAATCACTATAACAAAAGTATTGGTAATGTATGCTACATTTAGCACAAGAGCTAACAGATGAATCGATTATAATTTTTTTGGCTTGTTAACTTTTTAACAGCTTTTTTTGCAAACATGTACTTTTATTTACTACCAATACCAGGTGACTTTACTTACTAATATTATAAACGATAAAGACAATTTACAATGTACTGTATTGGTTTGTTTACAAGATACCTCATAGCTGAGTACAGTGAAATATTGGTATTTTTTATTATAATTAATACTGAAGTATGTCAAGGGGTATTACAGTAGTATATTTTGTTTAATTAAGGTTGTGTATTGTCTAAATTTCATAGTTCATCTTCAAACTGAAAATTCCACTGGACTAAGAAAAGAGATAAACAAGTTATAACAGTTATACAGAGATGATTACAATTTCCATGTTATAAAATTCACACTAATTTTATAGATCAAGTTTGAAGTGTGGCTATTTTTGAAATGAGAAACCGAATGAAATTTTATAAGTAAAACATTTTTAATGACTTAAGAATAATATTTTGTGTTGGCTTTGTCACTGAAATAGATTTTGTTGGATGATTTTTGAAGAAAACCAACAATGAAACATTTACAGTTCCTCGTACCATTTGACCAGTATTCATTTAGGATTATGTATGATCAATAGATATTTAATTAATCAATCTCATTTGAAGGTCACATAGAACCAGTTAATACTGTAAAGTATTAAGACCACACTAATAGCTTCATCATACTTATTGATGTATTATTATACATAAAAATACATTGCAAGTTATATTAAAGGACTGAGGAACTAGATAAAAAAATTTAAAAACAGGCTGCAATGAGACCTTAAAAATAATAACAAATCAGGTAATTATTTAGAAAGATGAGGCACACATAAAAGTCAGTAATGTTGGTATATATTATTATAGTCATCATGTTAATCATCAGTAAAAAAGAAAGAGGCATCACTCAACTATAGTTTTTAAATTTTACCATGTTTTTGTTGTAATAATAATAATGATTTTTTTTGTGTTTTCTTGACTTGCAAAGATTTTTAAATAAAAAATGTTAAAAATTGTATTTTGCCGTATTTAGTTAGTTTAGTAAAGTTAAGGTTGCCAAGCCCACCTGGCAGGTCTAATGGTTAATGTGGCATTGCAAATCAGATGATTTTGAAGTCGAGAATTCTAAGGTTCAAATCCTAGTAAGGGTAGTTTTATATGAATTTGAATACTATATCATGGATACTGATGTTCTTTGGTAGTTGGGTTTCAATTAACCACACTTCTCAGAAGTGGTAGATCTGAGATTGTATAAAACTACACTGCATTCACGTTTTTGCATATCATCCTCTGAAGGTAGTACCTTATGGTAGTTTCAGAGGCTGAACAGAAAAAAAGAGTCTGGTCAGGGTTACCCACTAGGTTGGTCTAGTAGTGAACTCATTGTAAATCAACTGATTTTGAAGTCGAGAGTTCTAAGGTTCAAATCCCAGTAAAAGCAGTTATTTTTATGTGGATTTGAATACTAGATTGTGGGCACCAGTGTTCTTTGGTTGTTGGGTTTTAATTAACTGCACATTTCAGGAACAGTTGACCTGAGATTTTACAAGACTGCCAGTTCATTTACATTTATACATATCATCCTCTGAAGTAATATCTTACAGTGGTTCCAGAGCTTAATAGAAAATAAAGACATTAGGGTTAAAATTAAGGTTAGGTTAGGTAACTGACTGAACTACAGACAATATAAACGTAACCTAATATAATGCTTGCCTTGCTTACTAAATTTATCCAATTAATCTTAAATATTAAATTTGGTGATTAAAAATGTAAACACAAGAGAATGTTGATAGAAATTCAAAACATTACCCTCGCTGCTTCAGTAATAATGTAATTTTTTTATTTTTCAGTTTGATATCATTCTAAGCCAAAAGCTACTGTAAAGTGACATTTTTTGTATATTTTTCATCAGCATGGTGAACACAGCAATCTACACAAAGATTATTGACTTTTGAATGCACACCATCTTTCTACTGATCAAAACAGATAATTTCACACTAAACAGTATCATCAAAATAACATAATATTATTGACATTTATAAACTGAAATATTTTAACCGCCCAGTGTTCTACATTGGTTGAACAAAGGTTCAATGAATACATGAAAGCTCTTCTTAGCTATATATTATCAACCATCTCGTAGACGTAAGTCACAACTCCACCAATGTTAATAACAGTGTTGATGTTTTACTAATAAATGAGAAAATGACCCATGTCTTAAACTTTAAGTTTAAAGCTCACGATAATAATTTACCAAATTAACAGATACAGTTCAGATTCAACACACTCTTTGGATACATTCAAAATTTTTGTCTGGTTAATTAAAAAGAAACCTATCAGCAATAACAACTCACTCATTGGTTGGTGTTACTATTGGCAGGTTAGATGTATAATTTTGTTGAGTGTGTGTGCCCGCGTGCGCGAGCGTAGATAGCTTAATATTGGGATTGGTACATATAAATTATACAGTACACCTACTGAAATCCAATTGTTTTTTGCGTTTTAGTTGTATGTAAAAATGTAAATTTGAATGCACATCATCTTTCTAAATGTAACTGTAAATTTGCATCATATACCTGTTAGTTTATCATTTCTGATATGAATTTAGAAGAATAAGATAATAATTATACATAACCTTTTTATGCCACTCAATACGATAAAACTTATATACGTATAAATTATTGTATGTAATTTTTATTTTTAATGTTAATCAGACGAATTTAGCGAGCGAAGCGACTTTAGGTTATGTTTGATTAGATTATGTTGATTCTGTGTAATGACGCATCATGTACATAACAACATAACTTATGATCGCTTTGCTTGATAACCTTGTCTAATTAACATTAAATTTACTAAAACAAGTAAAACGAAAAAAATTGCATTTCAGTACGAGTCCTGTATAACCGATAAGTACCTTAGAATTAATTAGTGAAATGGTTTTAATGGTGTATTGTCTCAAAATTTATATCTATTCTAAATTTTTATATTTTAATTTTTTTTAGGTTATTCAATAAAAATGAATAATTTGTTTAGAAGAATTACCAGCACTGCAACAAATTTAATTCATTTATCTTATAATTCTGGTAAGCTTTAATGATTTTATCATTATTTTTAGATAAGTACTGTTTTCTTATAAAAAAAAAGAGAGAACTATGCAAATTCATGTAATATTTATTTTTTTTGTACAGTTTTTTTCTCTTTAAATAATCCATAGATATTCAAGAATTTGACTAAGCTCAATGTGTTTGACTAAGGTTAAACTGTAATTTCTTTAATGAAAAATTGTGAAACATGAAAAAAACCTTGTGAATCTCACTGATAATCAGTTTTTTATTTTCACAATTTAATGGACATCAACATTGCTTGAAAAATCATGTGATGATGTCCCAAATCATACAACCTTAAAATGTCATTTAACACAGGCAAATTGAAATTGATTTTAGTAAGTATAAATTTGAAAAATTGTTAATAATTTTTCTATTAAAAGCTGCAGATACATCACAGTGTTTTGCTGCAGACACCAAATTACCCATTCCATACAAAACAGAATTCATTTTACATGTAAATTTACAAATTATGATATGTTGGGTTTGATGGTAAACCTTATTGTAAATATAGTAGGTATGTAAATGCAGTTGGGTGTTTTAGAATTGGGTTTTAAAGTAATAAATTGAATCACTTGTTTCATACTAAGAAAATTTGTATTCAATTTAAAAGATGTACTTATTAAGAAAAAACTCTCTGTTACTTTATGTACATAGTAAATAAATTTTTCTCACAGACCTTTTGATTACTAATAATTAAAGACCTCCTGTTTTTCATTTGTAATTCCCAGGTTTGAACCCCAATCAAGAGTATCCATTTCTATATTCACACAAACAAGCCCCTGGCTTATGTGTGGAAGTAATTCATCAGGCAAGTAGTGCCATCAGTGTCAAATAAATATCTGGCATGGTACAAGGGTTATTTTTTTTCAAGGTCTGATCAGCCATGAAATTAAAACCACAGTGAAAATAAAAAAAAATTTTATTTGTAACAAGTACTTACATAGTTACGCTATTTCTCTACATAGTCGCCACTCCGATTTAGACATTTGTTGTAGCGTGGTACCAACTTTCAAATACCCTCATCATAGAACGGAGACACCTATGCTGGAGCTTCTTTGTTAGAGCTGCAGTGTGCGGCCAAGCATTGTCATGGAGAAAGACAATGCCTGATGACAACATTCCCCTCCGCTTATTCTGAATTGCCCTTTGTAGACATTGTAGAATCACGCAGTATGAGGCTGCAGTGATGGTCGTGCCATTTTCTATGAATTTCACCAAGAGAACTCCATTCCGGTCCCAGAACACAGTAGCCATATACTTTCTGTTGGAGAAGGTCTGATTGAACTTCTTTGGTTTACTGGGAAAATGAGAGTGCATCCACTATTTGGATTGTTCTTTTGTTTCTTCAGTTTTGAAATGGACCCATGTCTCGTCCCTTGTGAGAATTTTGTTCAAAAAATCTTCTCCTTCATTGTGGTAGCGCTGGAGAAACTTTAGGGAGGCATCCATTCTCATTGTTTTGTGATGGTCGGACAGCATCTTGGGAACCTATCTCGCACACAGTTTGCGGTACTGAAGTCTCTCACTCACAATGGTGTAGAGAGCTGACCTTGAAATTTCAGGGAACGAATCACTCGATACAGAAATTGTGAACCGACGATTTTCTCAAACTGCCTCATCCACTCGCACAATGAGATCGATCATTGGTTGACATTCGCTTCCTTCCCTGACTGCCTGCATCATGAACATCTGTACATCCTGCTTTAAAGTTCCTGAACCATTGTTGTACTTTGTTGTCACTCATTGAAGTTTCACCATACACATTACTTATTTGTCGATGAATTTCAGCTGCATTACATCCCAACCCCCATAGGAGAAGACACCCACCAAGTGACGATTCCAGTCGCCACACCACCCCTCCCTTTCCTAGCCTTGAGGGGCTTTACTGGGAGTTGTCTTATTGACCTTCGTACTGATTACATATCTCAGTCATCAGTCAGGCCTCGGTCGGGATGCCCCCAATGCAAATGAGATTTGATTAATAAAAAATTAAATATAGATGCAATAACAAAGTATAAAATAAACTATGACACTTAAATAATTAAAAAAGAGTTTTTTTTATGATTTTGAACAAAAAATAAATAAATAATAAAATACAATCTTGCTTTGAGCTGTATTTTCCTCGAATTTTGTTCCTTGGTACTGTCATCAACATCACCAGTTATTAAGTAGATCCAAGATAAGAATAATAAATTTCACTTTAGGGAATGATGCAAATTGTTGAAAAATTATTGAGCATGTTTTCTATGACAATACAGTATTTTATACAAACTTCATACAGCTTGGAAAATATTTTTTGTCAGTTAATTTTATTTATACTGGAATGCTGTTTCAATCTTAAATAATTTTAAAAGAAATGTTGGGTTTTTTTTTTTTTTTTTTAGTGATTGAACGTGGGTATGCATCTCTGGGTCATATGCATAAAACTGGGCCAATATATAAGTATCGACCAAATAAGAATCCGCTTGATGGTAAACCACAAGCTAAAGGAATTGTAATAAAGACATTGATTAAAAAACCGAAGAAACCGAATTCAGCCAATAGAAAGTGTGTTTTAGTTCGTCTTAGTACTGGTAAAGAAATGGTTGCTTATATTCCAGGTATTGGACACAATCTACAAGAACACAATGTTGTATTAGTTGAACCTCACAGATTGCAAGATACACCTGGTGTTAGATTAAGGTGTATTAGAGGAGTTTATGATTTACCACATGTTATAAAAGAAACAAGGAAGTAGATGTAATTTAGTATGTTTCATTTATAGTCATTTGTATTTTTTATTGTCTAAAAAAATTAAATCTTTGAGAAATGTACCTAAAATTCAGTATTTTTAAACAGTTCTTCAAATTTTACTCTTACTCATTGAATAAATGTAATTTTACAATGTGGTAAAGTTTAATTAGAAGGGGGAACCAAATTGAGGATTAATCTAATTGGAAATTCAATTATGTTGATATATATAGAATGTATCACTAAGTTCTGGGACTTTCATAACCAATTCTGCGCTTGCAAATAATGGAAAAAATTCATATAAACATGTCCTAAATGCTTCATTTGCGAGTCGAAGTCTACTGAAAGATTCTGCTGGAATTTCAACCAGCCTGGTGAAATGAGGACATACTGAAATTTTTAAGACATTATTTAAGGTGCAGAATTAGTGATTTCTTATGGTTTTTGACTTGAAAAATCAAATAAAATAGGGCACAGAACTTTATCTACAGTAGTTTTGAGAAATCTGGGGTGAAAATCAATAAATTCCTGGTTTTTATGTTTGATGTATACTTTGTTAAATGGGTAATAAACATATAAAACTTTTCAACAAATCTTGTAGAAAATTAAATTTTGAACAAAATGGTGTAAGATAAGTTGAATGAAACAAAGAAAAGTTGGAAAAATTTGTTGCAAAAAAAAGTTGAAAAAATGTATTTGGAGAAATTTTACTATAGCACTTATATCCAGGGTTTATGGGATACATTTACTTGATTTGTATGCAACTTCAGCCAGTCAATTTCATGTAATAATAGATGTGTTTTTACAATGACTTTTACCCAATTTTTTTTTTTTTTTTTTTTTTTGTTTCACCTCCGGAATCACCGTTAAGTTGTATCTTCAGAGGATGAGATGAACAAATTGTAGCGTGTGTGAAAAATGCCATGCCTGACCGGGATTCGAACTCGGGACCTCCGGATGAAAAGCCGAGACGCTACCACTTGGCTACAGAGGCCGGCATTTACCCAATTGGACATAATCAGCAACTCCCCCAACAACTTCCTGCATTCACCCACTGTTCACACTGTAATGCTTGTGATGCCACTTTACTCATTACTAAACACTTACTGATAATGCCATCTCACAATCACATCGAACACACCTTGCAGCATTCGCTTATACTGCCGGTATATTGTCACTGACTGTCCTACTGGTCCAAGCAGTGTTTATACACCATGTTTAAGCATGAGAATTCTCATTGTCCCTTACATTTTCTCATGAATTTCTATTACGGTCCAGTAACCTTTTTAGTTGAACATCAGCTGTTGGATTTGTGCAATTGACACTATTACAAAGAACAATCATTAAATGGACCTGTTTGTCTGAGAAAAGGATTTCTTTTAGTATCCTTCTGGATTCCATTCATAAATATTTTCTCATACTTTCTTTTTAATTGGAAGGAATCAGTTACTTAGATCTGTTAGTGTGGTCTTGTTAACAATATTTTAACATCCCTATGACACAGAATCTACAGTAGATACATCCTCCAAGATCGTCAGTGATCTATATGTCTTTGGAATCCCAAAATATTCTTAACAGAATTTTTTTTGCTGGTAGCTGAGTTTTGAATTTTTTTAATTGTGGCAAACCATAGTGCCAGTATTCAATGCTTGTCATTCTTGTTGTGGGTCTTAATGACACAGCCAGGTTTTATCTTCTGTTAACAATATTAAAAGAAAGTAATCTCTCTTGTCAAGATAACGCTTCAGAAGCTGTACATAGCATTCTTTTTATTATTTGTTCTTTTCTATGAATTAGCATGGTATATGTGATGAACAGATTTTAGTTCCCAAAGTTGTTTAATAACACCACCCTGCATTTATTTTTTTTTCAAATGATGTTTTTATAAAATGAGGTGTTTTTAGTAGTATTTGTAACATTGATTTCAAATATGTAGCTAGATTGTTTCTACCACGTCAGGATTTTTTACAATTTAATTTTTAAAATATAAGAAATTTTGTATATTTTGAATTGTTTTCCAG
>JAAAKQ030047117.1:5529-16434 GCA_010016005.3 Zanna intricata | reverse complement strand
GCAGCAAAGGGCGAAAGCCCGCATACTGCGATTGATAGGAGGGTATTGCACCCTCCGACATCCTTGCGTTCCGTTCCAAAGTCTTAGTTACAATGGCGTGTGCTTTTGAAGAATAGCGTTCTGTGATCCGATTTTTTCAGAAAGTGTACAACCGCCAAATATTCTCTAGGATGAACAAACAATACGGCAATAGTTGCATGAACCGTGCGAGTTGAAAAATGGATGTAAAAATTTAACAGTGGCTGCAAAAGCGTGACCAATGAGCACCGCTCCATGCGTCCGTAACAGTGTCGACCTCGGTGTTAGATTATCGTTTTGATTTACTTATCCAAGAAGACCGATGACTTACAGTTGAACAAACTGTGGAAAACTGTCGAGTAAGTGTTGACACAACTCATCGTTCAATACTAACTGGACACTGAATTACCGTAAGACTTGTGCAAGGTGGGTTCCCAGAGAGCTCACCGCTAATTACAAATCAGGGATTTCACAATTGCAGGGAACTCAAAATCGTTTCAGTAACGAATGTGGTACATTTTTTGACAGGATTTTAACCTGTGATGAAACATGGATACATCATTTTGAGCTGGAGTCCAAGTGTCAAAGCATGCAGTGGAAACACCCTGAATCGCCTGTCTATAAGAAATTCAAAACGCAACCATCAGCTAGTAAAATCATGTTAACCATCTTTTGGAATGCCCAAGGTCCAATTTTCCGTGGTTATATAAAGGAGCAACGCATTATCAACAGCTTATAATATTCAGTCATGACTGAGAACAAAGTCAAGCCCGCGTTAAAGAGGAAATGGGGGAAAACGGGATGGTAGAGGACAGGCGTGATCCTTCTTCTAGACAATGTTCGACCTCAAACGGCACAACTAACACGGGAAACTATTGGGAAAGTGAATTGAGAACTCCTACATCATTATTTTTACAGCCCTGACCTTATCCCTTCTGATTTTTAACAGTTTGGTCAAATGAAATAAGCTTTGCTGGCATCAAGTTCAATGACAATGAAGAGGTAAAAAAAAGTACAAAACTGGCTTCGAGATCAAGGTAATTTGATTGTTTAATTATTGAATGACCCTTGTAGTTCCCAATCAGATATAAATAAGGGAGAGTCTCATGTTCCCAAAAATGAGCAACGGAAAGGGATAGAATTAGATTTATATTTTAGGAGGAATAGAAGACTTAGATTTTTATCCAATACAGATTTTTGGGATTAACTCTAATTTTTGCAATCCGTAAAAACGAAATAATGTCTCTAGCAAGTCCAACAGGAAGATAATTCCACAGAGTCAAAATAAAAATAAATAGATGTTGATATAAACAGATAATTCAGTATTGTCAATAATATAATTTAACTACAATAATTAAGGAAACTATGATTACCATTTTTCTTAATTGCTATTTCATCACGTTCATGTCTTAGCCAGTTTTATATAATGATGTATTGTGTTTGTTACGAGGGGTGTTGAAAAGTTCAACACCCTCTCGTAGCTTTGATGCCTTGTGGTTAAAATAAAACAACAACTTTAGGCTCATTTGAAAGTTTGAAATCGTAGTATGTAACTGCAAATATCAAGTATCCAGGATTCGTACAATTTTTTAAGTTGCAGGTGAAAGCTGAGATGGCAGAGTCTCAAGCAAGTTTCTCGTTAATGGAGTTACAGGTCGTCATGAAGCTTTTCTTTCTCCAGGGAAAGTCAGCAGCAAAGGACATTCACACTGAGATGTCACAAACACTGGGAGAGAAGTTTGCTTCCTACAGCACTGTAAAAACTTGAATATATTGTTTCAAGTCTGGCTACTTCATTGTTGAAGACGAGCCCTGCAGTGGGCGCCCTCAAATTGCAACTGACAATGCTATCCATGAGCTCATTCTTGTGGACCAGCGAATATCTGTCAAAAAGATAGCCCAGTTACTGGACATCTCCAGGAAGCGTGTTGGTTTCATTGTTACCACAATCCTACATATGCGCAAGTTTTCAGCGAAGTGGGTTCAAATGTTTGAACTGTGATTTGAGGAAGGAACGAGTTGAGACATCCAAAGCCGTTTTGCACCATTTGAAACTCCAAAGACCTTTTTGGTTAGGCTAGTGACTGAGAATGAAACTTGGCTTTACATTTATGATCCTGAAACTAAGGAATAATCAAAAGAATGGCGCCAAGAGTGGTTCCCCGAGGTTGAAGAAGTTCCACACCCAGAAATCGACCAATAAAGTTAAGGCGTCCATTTTCTGGGTCAAAGACGGCATTATGCCATCTTAGCCCTGCTGTTTTAGTTGAAAGAGACAATTAAAAAGAAATGTCAAGGTAAGTTGACCAAAGGGATCCTTCTGTTGCATGTAAAGCACCTGCACACATGTCCTACATTGTGGCTGCCAAACTGATGACTCTTGTCTTCCAATTTGTCAACCATTCTCCCTACTCACCAGAACTAGCCCCTTTGGACTACTATCTGTTCCTGAACTGCGGGAGGGGGATGCTGTTCAGGACTCCCCTTCCCCCTCTCTATATAACTAACAAAAGATTAGATTATATTTCAAGGTTATATGACCTTGAAACAAGGTCACCATGAGATGTTCCTCTCTAATTTGAGTAACTTTTGTGCAGGTAATTTTTTTTATTGTGCATAGTTTACAAGAAAATCTCCTACGGCAATTAAAATGAAAAACTGTACATGCAATAAATTATATACATTGCCTGTACTACGTACAGGCAATGGTAGTAGTGATTATATAATGTTATATTAAAAAAAAATCTTTTACCATTAAGAGGAATAAAATTTCATATGAAATTAAAACTATGCAATATGTGTAAAACTAATTTGAAATGGAACTGAAAATAACAAGTAACTTTGTTAAACCATGATTAAGTGAATTGTCAAAAGTTATAAATGTCTTTCTTTTAAAATCATTAATAACTTTGACACTCCAGTACAACTGATAACGCTACAGATGAAAGACCTGAAAAGGACTCTTGAAAGTCCTCTAGAATATCAATTTTCAAGTAATCTGAAAATGATTCATTGTTATTTTTTTTTAAATTTCAGAACTAATAAAAAACAAATTTCTTTCTGAAAATAAATCCTTAATTTGGAATTTTTGTTTTATTTTCAGTCGGGTTTCACTTAACTTTTTTCCTCAGTTAGTGGAGGAATAATGGTTACTAATATTATTAGATATCAGAATTATATAAGTATAGGCGTTAATTATTATTATTATTAGTGGATCAACAAACTGATGTGTAGTTATCGCTGATATCATACTCATAGTTATACAATATAAATGCCATCAGTTGGTGTACCATGTTCCTGAAAATAATATACAATAACTTGGCCAACTTTAAAGCTGTTTGCATTTAACAGCCTCCAACTTCATGTTGATTTAGTTAGTGTAAGTAATTTTTGGGATACTACTACCTCTGTTATATGTGACCAGTCATTTTCTTTGGAATCTTTTTAAAATTTTTATTATAAAATAGTTTATTAAACAATACATCATCTTAGTAATATCATGGTAAGCAGAATGAAAAAATGGTCTATATTATTGTTTAATACTTAAAACAAAGACAAATAAAGTAAATAAATAATTACCTATTAATTAAAAACTACTCCTATTATATATATATTTTCATTCATTCATACATCAGAACAACATATTATGCATTATATAAAAGGCAGATAAAGCAGAATTCCTAAAAGAATTCATTTGACCATAGAACAAGTCCAGCATGTGTAATACTCTGTAAAAATGGTGAACTGTATGACTGAATGGATACATTGTCCTACTCTTTGGTTACTGAAGTAGAATCAATATCTGGTATACCAATGATAAAAGAAAGAAGCAAAGAGGGCACAACAAAATTTATTTTTTTTCCAGTGATTCGATCATTAATTAGACCATTGGCAAGTGCCCACAAATACATCAATACAGTGACATTAAGTCTGATACTCAAAACTCTTTAATTTATAGTAACGCAGCAAATGTAATAATGTAAAAAATGCATACAGTATTGAATTTCTATATTTATAAAAGTTTTAAAATAAAACAATTTTCTCTGAATCCCTTACAGTAAATTCAGATCAGAGCTCTGATCTGGTTTCAGGGATCCCTACAGGGATTTAGATCAGAGAATCCCTTCCAGATCAGAGCTTCAAATAAATAATTTGCCTTCCTTCAAGACAATATTATGTCTACAAAAAGGGCAACAATGAAGTAAGAGCTAATCAGAGAATACATCAAAATTAATGGAGATAAAGAAAAGGAATTAATCAAGAAAGTTAATGAAAAGGCTTGATTAAAACATTCTCAGAACAAATCTGCTAGCTAATGCTTAAATCTGATATTCTGGCATATAATGGAATAGTCATGTTAATTGTGATAAACAACAAATCATTAAAAATGTCTCATATAGTTTTCCTCCAGTACAAACCTGTAGTCTCAGAGGATGCCAAAATCTGATACAATAAATCCTTTTATCAAAATATTCTAATGATTTAATTTCCTAATATTAGTAATTTTTATAGGAAAGAAATTCAATTATAGCACTTTTGTTTCATTTTCATTGAGAAGTCAGTCAGTAGAAATCCTTAAATATAGAGAAAATTGAAGGGATGATTCTACTATAGCTCTATGATCATTTGTTAAAAGCCGGCTATTTATCAATAAGGTGTCCAACTATAAAAAGCAGTTAATAGGAATTTGCCTTTATCCCCAGCCAATATCTAATTCCAATCTGTGCTATATTCTAATCTGTGCTGTAATTTTTCATTTTATGGAACAGAAGGCTTTTTTGCCTCATAGTATGCACTTTAGGTGATAGTTTGACTTTTTGTGAAATACCTGATTAGAAAACAGAGCCTTTGGACAATTCACAGCCATAGAGGTTTGCTACTCCACTAAGCTTCAATAAAGAAGGAGCTTCCAGCTTAGCTGCAAGATGATACTAACTAGTAATAACACCAAATATGGAACGAAGGTAATAACAGTTGATTCTATTTCCATGGCGCTCATCCAAAGAAGATAGAATGAAGGGTAAGGAAAGGGGTAAAAAGAAAGGAGATAATCAACTCACAGGGGGACTGAGTTTGATCTGAACAAATTAGACTCTATTACAATCTTGCCTAACATCTAACATGACATAACTGCTGCGGTATGCTAACGGCATAAAGCTTGATACAAAAAGTAAAATGACCTGTTAATTTAGTATATATGTTCTAACAGTCAGGTTATGTGTAAACATATTAACTTACGTGTAATTTCTTTGAACAAAGACTGGTGGACATTTATTGTACACAGTAACACGAATAGTAAGATTAATTGAAACAATATCATCAAAGGCTTGTGCAATTACTGTGACCTCATAGATAGAACCAATTGGACGATCAATATATCTGTAAAAAAAAAAAATAAATAAATAACAGTAAGTGAATAATAAATAATTATTATGAGAAATTACTCACAAAGTACATATATCATTTTAAATACTGTTACTATTAATTATATATTAATTTATTTCTACTTTAACACAATATGTAAAAGTGTACTTGGATCAATGCACAACACATTTTTCTTCATCCACAAACTGGCTAGTTTGATGCACTTGTCATTCAACTTATTTATTTTATGCTACATATTTAATTACTTGATTTATGTATTATATATTATAACCCATGCAGGCACTTAGAAACTTTCTTATTAACTTTACTTATAAACTTCCATTCAGTATTAAGTTAATTATCATTGTGTGTCATGCAGTACAGAGCAAATGGAGAAGTTTATTCATACTGGGGGTATTAGGATGGTTTGGTGATTGTGGTTTATGTTAAATGATTTGTTTTTATCAAGCTTATGCTGTATTCAATTTTATTTAAATTTGAATATATATTTTTTACTATCTTGATTTATATATGTTACTGTGATGTATTTTTTGTTCTGGTTACCTATGCCTGTTACCCTATTTTTATTTATCTTGTGTAAAAAGTTGAGTCAATGATCTATTATTACTTTCATTAATGTTTTCTGAAAATTTTATAATATTGAATTCTTTTACGTGATCTTTAAGTGACATGGATTTATCACGACTCTGCATATTATGGAAGATTTATGTGAGATTGATCAGTAAAAAGTGCTGTAAATAAATGTGGCTTTCATCGTTGATTCTCTGTATATCTTTTATTATAAATGTGAAGCAACATATTACATTCATTTCTGTTTATTCTGGGCATTTTCTTTCCTGGTTTTCAAACAGTTCTGCATTCTTTTGATTTGTTTTTGCCTTCCCCCATCTGACCATCGTTATTGGTTTTTTTTCCTACTCTTCTTGGAAACCCTTGAAATCGTACTTTTCTGAACATTGATCTATCTTGTATACTTCTTCAGATATTTTCATTTCTTTTAGGTCTTTTTGAACCACTGAGATCAATTGATTTTTTTTTTTTTTTTAATTTTTTATATATTTTTATACTTGTTTTTAATATTTTTAAAATTTCATATATTTTTTTAATATTCTTTTTTAATTATAAATTATAATTATATTATAATTATTATAAATTATTTATTTTCAAATTAATGGAAATATTCTTTAAAGATCTTGTAAAGCTTAATTATTGGTACCTTCCTAACTGAAATTTTTAGAAGCATTTTTATTAATCCTGCGATCATTTTAAAAAGATTGGGAAATCTGTAAGTGTGTAATCAAATAATATATTTAATCTAATCGCGTGTTTGTTGACATAACTTGTTTTTATCAGATGTAATGTAACTGTAAAATTCATATCATGAAGTGAGTTGAAATCTTTATTTTTATAGACTATGTAATATTCTATTCTGGTCAAAACTCTTAAAAATTCAGTATTTTAGTATGTGTAAATTTTAATATTAACTTTCAAGACAATTTGAGTCTGCTGATGAATTAACTATTAACTTGGTATAATTAACAGTGCTATTTTAATGAGTTAACAATAATACATCAATCTCTCAGGCAGCTAGGATTAGAAAGACCTTAGCTAACTGTATAGGTTATATTTTTTCAAATTTTCCAAAAGATAATTTTTAAACCTTTATGCAGATTACAGTATATTAGAACATAACTGTCAAATTGCAGTAGCATCATTTATTAATTAAAATATATTCTATGAGACATTATATTAAAATATTCTGTGAGACAAAACTTTTATTCTTTAAAAGAGTGACTACATTCATTTAGAAATTAAAGAACCTTGTTGATAGAAAAAAATTGGAAAGTAATAATTCGAAAAATTTAACAATTATCTTAATTTTTTACTTGGCTTTATTTCTAGTTTGCCCTTTAGTAAAAAAAAGAAAGTTTAAAAATAAAAATAAAAACATGTGGATTACTAAAGGAATTTTAAAATCAAGAACTTAGCTAAGAAATACCCACAAAATGTCTAAATATAGTTTGTCTGATAACTTCAAGAATAATTGAAAAATTACAAATGAATTTATGCTAATATTATTCATTATATTATGATAATTCAACATCTAACTTAAACAATAAATTTAAAACTATGTGGGGAAGTTATTAAAAGTGAAAGTAGATTTGGAAATAAAACAGGTCAAATAATTTCACCAAAATTATAAAAGAACTCAACTTCTGTCATCTCATCCCTATTTAGATAGTAGAGGAATTTAATATTTCTTTTCCAATATTTCAAACTACAACAATATTAACCATTTCAAAAAATCCTTTCTGCTTGTATAGTTTTGATGATAACTATTTTTATTTTCTGTTGATAACCAGGAAATTAAAAGTTATATTTTAAGACTAAACAGTATTGATTCAGTAAAGATGCAGTGTGTACTGATAAAATTCCTACTAATATTTTTAAATAAGTTGTAGATGCTATTATTTTTCCTCTTACTCATTTAATTAATGAATTTTTTTTTAACAGTATACTGTTTCCCAGTTGCCTTAAGTTTTTGTTATTTTCCTTCTTAAGAAAAATTTGGCACTTAAATTTACAAAATTATAAGCACTTGCAACCATGACATTAGTATTTTCAAGTCGAGTTACAGTAGACTATCATTTACAAAATTACTGATAAATCTTGTTATTGCTCATTTTTTCTGAAGAATTTGAAAAAATGATGAAAAACAAACTGTTAACAATCCTTGAAAGCATAACAAATTAACAAACTTTTAGCATGGTTTTAGGGAAAGATTTCTACTGACACAGAAATTTCCCAATTTTTAGAATATATATTAAATTGTTTTGCTAAGAAAAAGATTTCATTTTCATTTTTTTTTTTTTTTATCTTAGGGAAACATTCAATTTGGTTTCACTTTTTGTTATTGATGAAAAGACTTGATAGCTATGATATCGAAGGAGCTGCTTACAATTGTTTGTAGTCAAACTAACAACTTTAAACAGGTAGCTGAGATTTCATCAAATAAATAATAATAAAATAATTTAAAATTAAATCCTTGCTTTAATATGTAGAATAATGGAGCGTCACAAAGTTGTGTTTTCCTTCCCTTTGTTTTCTTGTTATAAATGACCTGTCTCTAAATTTTGCACCATTGATTGTTATCTTCTTCTCAGATGATGAACTGTATCTGAAGACATTATTTAAAAGGAATTAAAAATATAATGATAGCATCTCAAAACATTAATCGCTGGATGGCTTCCTATCTAACTTTAAGCTGCTATTTATGAATAAAGCTGCTGCATTGCACTTCTCAAGGTAGATGTAACATTGCTGATACTAAGGTAGAATTCCCATTAATGATAACTATAGTATCTTTGTTGCTCATAAAATGAAATTTCTGCGTGTTTTATTAGATGATAAGTTCTCTTGGGATGATAAAAATGAACAAAATCAGATTGTATTCTTTTGCTTTTAACTGCCTTAAAAATCACTAAGGTAGTCAACATTAATAAATATTTATTATGTCTACATATATTTCCATCCGAATTATAATATAATCTTTGAAGCTCTGTTAAACACATTTGACAGCTTTGAGTTCTCGCATATGAAAATCAGCCTTCAGATCATTTTTGTATCTATAAATATGAATCATGGTGACTATAAATTAAAAATGTTAGGTTATCCATGTGTTTAAATTTATGAAAGTACAATCTTTGATAAAAATATTTGATCATTTATTACACTGGGGAATAAAAAAGATTTTTTTTTTGCCTCAGCAAGAAGAATATGTGATTCTGATATTTTTTCTCGTAAATTCATATATGATACCGGTTTTTCCCCACCATGCAAGGTTTCAGAGAGACACGCATTTATAATTTCAAACATTTTAATACTTTCTGCATTCTTAACTGCACTATATTGAAACATTTGACTCACATAGAAAGTAAAAAATGATAATTTTTTTGACAAATTCCACCTTTGAAGCATCCTTCTTGATGGCCCAACAATAATCAGTTAGCATTAGCATTCCATTTGCCTTGATACCTCTTTTCCATAGCTGAAATTTCCTGATGAAAGTGTTCCCATTCTCATTGCTCACTGTGGTAAGATTTTCTGGGAAGAAATCTAGATATAAGTGCAGGAAGGGTACTTTTAAGGACATATTAAAACCCAAATTTTTATAAGATGTTATAAGATCATTGACAATATGACAGTAGTTTTCTGTCTTTTGATTTCCCAAAAAAACTCACAGTAACATTTTTGAATACTTGCCAAGCTGCTTTCTCCAGTGGACTCAGTAGTTCCTCAAACTTTTCATCATTTATTAATCATCATATTTGTTGGCCCACAAACATTCCTTCTTTGATATTTGCATCACTAATTTTAGGAAAATTCTGTTTTAAGTATATAAAACCAGAAGGCTATGGCCTATTGTCCATAGCTTTAACAACATTCTTCATTAATCCTAATTTGATATGTAACGGAGGTAGAAACACATTTTTACGATTACACAATGGATTATGTTTGACATTTTTCAGTTCAGGAATGAGTAATTCGTGTTTAGGTCATTCTTTTCTAATGAAATGGTTTTTACTGTCTAAAATCTTGACTATCCCATTCACACAAAAAACAATACTTTGTGTAACCATGCTGCAGACCAAGAACAAGTGCAATTACCTTCAAATCACCACAAATATTCCATTCATACACCGAATATTGAAGCTTTTCCAATATAAATTTAAAGTTTTCATATGTTTCTTTCATACTAGCAGAATGGGTCACAAATACTGATGGGAATTAATTGCCATTATGCAAAAGCACAGTTTCTAAACTAAATTTAGAGGAATCAATGAACAAGCACCATTCTGATGGCTTATGTTCATTACAGTGTCTCCATAACAGAATAAATGTCATTATAAAACACTTATAAGTCATTTTCTTCAGAAAAATAGTTTTAAATTCAGAGAGACAATTACGATAAGTACGTATCTTTGTATTCTTCTGAAGATTCCATTCTTTTAGCTAGGAACAAAGTATTTCAGACTGTTTTTTGGATAACTTTAAATCTTGTATGAGATTGTTAAGATTTTCTTGAGTTAGTAAATGAGGCTCAGATGACTGCTTTGTTCAAAAGTTTTACCACCAGAATTTGTTTCTTTTTCTTTCATACTTCCATCAGACTATGAGCTATCTTCATCTAATGTCACATATTCTGGAGGCTTTGGTATGGGCAATTCTTTCCAATGTGGAACTGGTCTCATTGCAGATTGCAAGTTAGGGTACACTACTGTATGTTTTGATTTTGATATAATCCCTTTAATGCTTGTTAAGCAGAAATAACAGTCAGAAGAGTGATTTTTGGGTTTCCTCCAAATTATAGGAATAGCAAATGGCACGTGCCATTTTTCCATGCAGTGAGAAGCACACAAAATATGATAAATCTGATATCTGATAAATATCAGATATGTGAGCTGCAGGTCCTTATTTGGTCCCCGATTTTACACCCAAAAT
>JAAAKQ030047106.1:0-16434 GCA_010016005.3 Zanna intricata | reverse complement strand
TAGTCAGCATCAGTACTTGATGTATTAAAACTTTAGCTTTTGTGGTATTCTATAAATAAATAAATAATTGTTTTTCTGATAAATATGTAGATGAAGAGTATATTAAAATTGATCAAATGATATATAAGGTTCAAAAAAGAGATTTCAAGTGGCGACAGTGAAGCATCCATTCTTCTAGAAGTAAAAGTTCTTTATCCATTGCTAATAGTACTTTCACAGGCAACAGAAAATCATTTCCGTAATTAAATGTTAAAAACTTGTGGCATTCAGAGCCATCTGGCTTGCCAAAATGGCAGGGGCTGAGAACTTCATTCATTTAAAAACTATTCAAGACAAATTTGGAGATAACAATAAATGCCACAATTTATTATAGAAGACATTCACTAACTATACTAATTCACAAGAAACTGATGATTATGTATCCTTTCTTCAAAATAAAGAATATTCTAGAAGAAATGGAATTTTCATGAATATTCCAGAATGTTTTAGAGGATGGGGTTTTCTAGAATATTCCAGAACTTTCTATAATGTATAATGGAGTTTTCTGAAGCTTTCTAGAAATTTCTAGAACTTTTTTGAAAATGGATTTCTTCAGATCAGCCCAAAAAGTTCTACAGTGGTTCAAAATTTCCTGGAACACTGCAGATTTTTTCAAGATAGTGTAAATTTTAGAACATTCTCTTAAAAATCTAAATATATTCTAAAGCATTGAACATTTTTCCACTTTCAGCTGTTTTTATTAACTAGAAATGTTACAGATTAAAAATCTGTCACATGCGATAGATTAAATATTTCTGAAAAGCTTTCTTACCTGTTATAATATACAGGTCAAAAAACAAAATGCGTGGATTATGTTATTTAAAAGCTGCCTTCTCCACTTATTATAAAACTAACAAATCACTATTATAAAATTAACAAAATCTGAGAAGGTATACCTGAGGAGGTATAAGCCTTCGAAGATGGATCTAAAATCATGATAAAAACTTTTTGACAAATTTGGTGATGGATTTCTCCTGACATAAGATTCCAATTGCTTTGAAACTGCTGCAGGATCTTACACATAATTATTCCCTTTTTTAAATTACTAAGTCTCATTCCAATTAAAGAATTAGATAAGGAAATATGCTTAAACTTTGACTTAAAAAATGTTGTGAAAAATTTTTGGCTGAATTTCAGCTGCTATAATTCAAAACTAGATTCCAAAAGAAACTTGTGACTAATATATTTGGATATAGCATAAAACGTGTAACAAACAGTACCAAAATGTGAACCTTTATTATTGTCATCAAAATTGTTAGTCAAAGATGATAATAATAATTTTTACATGTATCCACAAACTATAAATAATTACTCCTTTTTCAAGAAGCTACAAAAAATCAGTTATAGCAGATAAAGAGCTGCAGTTTGATAAAATGGCATTTCAGATCATGGGGAATCTCCACCAAAAATTGTATGATATTTGGAAATGGTCAACTGGGAAAATTTTCAGAATTGGACTTGACATGGAATGACCCCAATGCAGTGGTTTTTCTTTACTTAAAGTTAGATGCTTACAATCCAACCGATGGATAATTTTTATTTACCAATGAATAGTTCAAAATTTGGTGGCATATTATTAAAGCCACCTACAAAAGTAAGGAAATGGGAAATATTTGTGTTATCTACAGAAATTAAAATACTTTCCAAAAACTGGGAAATATTAGTGTCGGTAGACAACTGAAAATTGGATAGATTTCCCACCAATGATAGTGATATTCTTGATGCCCATAAAGTGAAATTTCTTGGTGAAATATTAGGTGACAAGGTGTTTAATTGGGATGATCAAACTTATTTGAGAAAAAATCAAAACAAACTATTTTGCTTGGAAGGACTGTAATAAAACTCAGTCTTTTATTACATGTCAACTGTAATGAAGTCGTCATCATTATTAAATATTTTATGATTATGTTTATTCTTGTAAAGGTATGATTTCTGTATAAAGTTGGATTATACCATCTCTTGGATTCCCTAAAAACATCAGAATAAGTTTTCAAGATACAAAAACAGGCTAGTATATCATGGGTATAGTGCCCATAAGTACAAGATTTATAAAATTAAGAATTTTAACATATCCTTGTTTATAGTGTATAAAACACTAAAATGTATTTTTCAAGTTACTTATATTTCACTTGAAATTTGAACTTAAAAAATAAAACATCTGATGTGGACTTCACATAACTTTATTGTAAGCCGATTAAATTACGTATACATATTTTTTACTTCCTTGTACTTCATACAAGAAATAATTACAACTTGTACAGTAATTAATTAACAGTAAATAATTTAAGTAATTCACTTAAAGTATAAGGAAGTTTTGACTAACTTCAGCATGACGTCTGTATGTACATATCTCGCATAACTCAATAACGATTAGAGGTAGAATGTTTAAATTTTGAATTAAGGACTGTTATAACATCTAGTTTTGCACCTTCGCTTTTGACTGCAATTGACTGAACCAAATGTGTTCAAAAAAAGTCCAAAATCCAAAAAAGTTTGGATTTTGGACTTTTTCTTAACTGCAGTAATAAACCCTCACTTTTTAACGATTTATCATTAATGGTACTTATTTTCATTGGTTCCAGTGTTATAGCCAAATGAAATTGTAATTAACGAAATATTTGGATTTTATAAGGGAAAGACACATCAGTTTGAATCAGACTTCATCTCCTTTTTTTTAAATTTATATATAGTTATGTATTAATGATTATTAACCTCTAATTATAAAAACTTTTTACAATAAATAGTAATGCAATAATAGCAATAAAATATATATATATTTTTTTTATCTTCAGACATTTGACTTGTTTGATGCAGCTCTCCAAGATTCCTTATCTAGTGCCAGTCATTTCATTTCGGTATATTTCCTACATCCTATATCCCTAACAATTTGGTTTACATTTTCCAACCGTTGCCTGCCTGCACAATTTTTCCCATCTACCTGACCCTCCAATATCAAAGCAACTATTCCAGGATGCCTTTATACTCGTATGTGGCCTATAAGTCTGTCTCTTCTTTTAACTATATTTCTCCAAGTGATTCTTTTTTCGTCAATTTTTCGCAACACTTTTCATTTGTCACTTTATCCACCCATTTGGTTTTTAACATTCTCCTGTAACACCACATTTCAAAAGCTTCTAATCTTTTCTTCTCAAGTACCCTGATCGTCCAAGTTTCACTTCCAAATAAAGCTACGCTCCAAACATATACTTCCAAAAATTTTTCCTGAGCTTTAAATTAATTTTTGATGTAAGCAATATTTCTGACTGAAAGCTTGTTTCACCTGTGCTATTTGGCATTTTATATCGCTCCTGCTTCATCCATCTTTAGTAATTCTACTTCCCAAATAACAAAATTCTTCTACCTCAGTAATCTTGTCTCTTCCTATTTTTATATTTAGTGGTCCATCTACATTATTTCTACTACATTTCATTACTTTCATTCTATTCTTGTTTATTTTTATCTGGTAATTGTTGTACAGGACTTCCTTCATGCCATTCAAAGTATCTTCTAAATCTTTTTTACTCCCTGCTAAGCAAAATTACTATATCGTCAGCAAACTGTAGCATCGTTATCTTTTCACATTGGACTGTTACTCCGGTGATAAATTATTTTTTAACTTCATTAACTGCTAGTTCTATGTAAAGATTAAAAAGTAACGGCGGTAGGGAACATCCTTGTCACACTCCTTTTTTTATTACCGTTTCTTTCGTACGTTCTTCGATTATTACTGTTGCAGTTTGGTTCTTGTAAATATTAGCAATTGTTCTTCTCTCTATACTTGAACCCTAAATTTTTTAAAATACTGAATATTGTATTATGTCTATGTTATCAAATGCCTTTTCTTCTAACTCTATAAATGCCACGCATGTTGGTTTGTTTTTCTTTAATCTTCCTTCTACTATTAATCTGAGTGCCAAAATTACTTCTCTTGTTCCTATACTTTTCCTGAAACCAAATTGGTCTTCTCCTAGCACTTCTTCCACTCTCCTCTCAATTCTTCTGTACAGAATTCTAGTTAAGATTTTTGACGCATGAGTAGTTAAGCTAGTTGTTCTGTATTCTTCACAGTTATCTGCTCCAGCTTTCTAAGGAATCATGACAATAACACTTTTTGAAGTCTGACAGAACTTCCCCTTTTTCATAATTATTACACACTAGTTTTTATAATCTATCTATCACTTCTTTACCTGCACTGCGCAGTAATTCTGATGGTATTCCGTCTATCCCAGGAACCTTTCTGCCATTCAGATCTGTTAACGTGACGTGGGCGAATGATTTGTATTTAGCACGATATCGACTTCCCCACAATTATTTTAACAATACAATCATGGTCACAAATTATAGTGAGAACATGATTCGTATAAATAACCACCACGATATCAAGCTTTTTCACAATAATTTATTTAACACAACAAAACAAACAAACATTTACAACGCTTAACAAAATTTATATGAAACTAATTTAAACTTTGTGCAGACTATAAGGCAGCGCACCTTTCATAACACGTCACACGACTGAACCACATATGAATCAACCAACGAGTCCCTTGACTCTCTCATATACTGTTAGCTGTTTTTTCTAAAGAATACTAGGAACATCGATTTGCTTCTATTACAAATATCTTCATTATTTATAAATACAATTAATTCTAAACAATACAATTAATTACTTTGATTTCAAAACTAAACTTTATAAATGTCAATTGCCAAATAAAAATTCATTATTAAGTAAAAATAACAATTCAAACAAAAATACAACTTTACTTTTCTAGTACCATCCATTATATCTAGTGCTCTCTATAAGCTTCTAGTAAGTTCGAAATCTGACCACTATACAAAGACTGAATTATTTAAATATTATTAACATGCAAATGATATAATATTAACAAAATATTATTATTAAATATAGAAATGAAAGAATATCAACAAAATATTATTATTAAATATAGAAGTGAAATATTATTATTAACAAAATACCATTATAAAACATTATTAACATAACAATTTAACAACGTTTATCATTTTAATTAGTTATAAATTTATTTTGTGGACTTCAATATATTTGGGGAGTTATAATAATTTTTATAAAAACCTTGTACTACAACAAATGCTCTATTAAATTCAAATCTTAGTATTGTATCTCCCTTTTCATCCTCTTTGACTTCCCTTCTTCCTTGATAACACCAGTTTTTAATTCATTTCTTCCATATAATTCTTCAATATATTCCACCCACCTATTGACCTTTTCTATTGTATTATAAATCGGTATACCATCTTTATTTAACACATTATTGGCTTTTAATCTATGAATCACAAAATTCTCCTTTACTTTCTTGTATGCTCTGTCTATTTACCAATGATTATTTCTCTTTCTACTTCTGAACACTTTTCTGTAATCCATTCTTCTTTCACTGATTTGCACTTCCTGTTTATGGTATTTCTTAACAGTTGAGAGTTTCATTTACCTTCTTCATCACTAACATTCTTATACTTTCTACGTTCATCCATCAACTGAAATATATACTTCGATATCCAACGTTTTCTACCAGTTCTCTTTGTTTCGCCTAAGTTCGCTTTTGCTGATATTTTCTTTTTAACATTTTCCCATTCTTCTTCTTCTATATTTTCTACCTTATCGTTTTTACTCAGATCTCTTGCGATGTTCTCCTCAAAATTCTTTTTTATGTCCTCTTTCTCAAGTTTCTCTAAATTCCAACGATACATCTGATGCCTTTTCTTCAGTTTTTTAAACCCCAATCTATATTTTATTATCACCAAATTATGTCTGCTCCAGGATATGCTTTTTCAATCGACGAGTTGATTTCTAAATCTTTGTTTAACCATGAGATAATCTATCTGATACCTTGCAGTATCACCAGGTTTTTTCCATGTGTATATTCTTCCATTATGATTTTTAAAATGGGTGTTAGCCGTTACTAGATTATATTTCGTGCAAAACCCAATAAGTCGGTCGCCTCTTTCATTCCTTTTGCCCAGCCCGTATTCACCCACAATAATTCCTTCCTTGCCTTTTCTGATGCTTGCATTCCAATCTCCAACTATTAAATTTTCATCCCATTTTATGTGTATAACTGCTTTGTAAATTTCTTTGTATCTCTACCTCATCATCATCATGGGCACTTTTAGGCATATGGACGTTAACAATCATCAACTCAGGTTTTGATTTTATCCTTATTACAATGACCTATCACTAAGCTTTTGAAATACTCTACTCTCATCCCTATCTTCTTGTTCATTACAAAGTCTACTCCTGCCTGTCCTTTATTTGCCGCTGAGTTAATTTTTCTAAAATCACCTAACCAAAAGTCATTTTCCTCTTCCCATCAAACCTCGCTGATTACTATTACATCTAAGTTTAACCTATCCATTTCCCTCTTTAAATTTTCTAACCTACCAACCTTTTTTAGACTTCTAACATTCCACACTCTGATTCGTAGAATGTTATTTTTTAATTTTCTGGTGACTCCTTCCCTCTTCCTTATAGTCCCCACTCGGAGATCCAATCGGGAGACTAGTTTGCCTCCAGAATTTTTTACCAAGGTCGGAGCTTCATTCTTAGTTTTTGAAAATGCAGAGAGCCACATTTTCTCGGAAAAAATACAGCTGTAGTTTTCCATTGCTTTCAGCTGCGCAGTACTCAAAATATTGAGTTATGTTGCTATGGTCATTTAAGTCCTCCTGACCTACGCCCTTAACAACTACTGAAAGAGCTGCTGCCCTCTTTCAGGAATCATTTCTTAGTCAGACTCTCAACAGGTACCTCTCCGATATGGTTGCACCTTCAGTCCTGCTACTCTATATCATTGAGCACGCAAGCCCCCTCACTATCGACAAGATCTCATAATTTGTAGAGGGAGAAAATATATATATATATATGAAAAAAAAAATCATAAGTTATGAGTGAAATAAAATTTTATATTTGTATATTTAATTTTATAACTGTATAGATATTTGATGTTAATAAAAACTAATATTTTAGCAGTTGCATAAATTTCCACTTTATTAAAGAATTGGAGGATCATTTCTCATTTTCAAATGAAATAAATTTAAATGAAGTGCAGCAAAAATTATGTAAATATAATTTAATAGACGTGGAAGGAATTCTTATGGTGTCCAGATCAGATTTCAAAAAAATGAGAAGTACATAAAATTTTATTTCATTTATAACTTCTGATATTTTCACACACACACACACACACACACACACACACACACACACACACACACGCACGCACGCACGCGCGCACGCGCGCGCGCATGCACACACACGCACACACACACACACACACACATATATATATATATATATATATATTATTTAATTTAAAGAAAAAAAGTTAACAAAAAAGAGATCAAGTCTGATTCAAACTGTTTTGTAGCTTTCAAAGATCCAAATATTTCATTAATTAAGATGTTTATTTGACTATAACTCTGGAACCAATAAAAATAAGTACCACTTATGATATATTGTTAAAAATTTCTCTGAAGAATTATTACTGCAGTTAAGAAAAAGTTCAAAATCCACATTTTTTGGAATTTTGGACTTTTTTTGACACTTCTGGTTCAGTCAATTGCAATCAAAAGGGAAGGGGCACAACTAGATGTTATACCAGTTCTAAAATTTAAATTCAAAATTTAATTATTCTATGGCTAATCGTTTTTGTGTTATGCGAGATACATACGTTCATACTGAAATCATGCTAAACCTAGCCAAAATGGATATTTCTATTGAAATCTGAAAACCAGAATTTTTTGCAATCACAATACTTCCTTGTAAAAGAAGATAAAAATACACTTAGCCTAAAACACAAGTACTAACACTAATTCTAAAATATAATAATTAAAAAATAATCAAGTATTATTTTCTGCTTTAATAACTTACTCTTGAAACTTTCATTTTCAGTAATATTTTTATTGAAACAGTTAAAATATTCTGTCACAAATCATTGTGAATTCATCCAGCCTGCAAGCAAACAAAACTCTTAATTTGTTATTTGTATCATCTCCTTTTTTTCTTCTTCTGCACTTTTATTATTCTTCCTAGTTTCAATAAAGATTTCAACAGGCTGAAATCCTTCTTTAGTTATACTAAATCATTATCAATATCCGTATATTCTTCAGCACAAATCTATAATTTCTATTTAACAATTTCAAAACGCTTTTTACACTATCATATATATCTAACACTTTCTTGCAGTAAAATTTCAGCTTTGTGTGATACTTTTGTAAAAGTATCAGAACATTATCACCAGTTTCCATGCAGAAGCCAGCTTCTTTAAACTATTTTTAACATAACTATGATAATGAAGTTACAAAAAAAGCTGTTTTTAATTGTTTAAACAATATTTGATTTTGTTCAACTTTTGTGAGTTTAGTTATACTCTTCTATGTTGTGGTTTTATATTTTAGAATACTAGTCCTAAAAAGAAGAAAAAGAAGAAGAATGAACGGAAAAAGAAAGAAAGAAAGAAGTTATACATGCAGAATAAGAGAAAGGTATGTGTATATTTTACTTTTTATTATTTAATTCTTTTTTCTTTTCATATTGTAGAAGTACACGTGAGGTTACTGGTACTATATTTTTATTAATTATATTATATTATTAGTAATTTTATTTTGTTTGTTCTTGTTTCTTTTTTTACAGGATCAGGAAACGAGATCATGTAAGAATGATAGTGATGCTTTAGAACTTGTATTTGACTAATAAAATTTTTCAATAAAAGTTTTTGATGGCTACCACTAAAAGAGCTGCTCATTATGATAGCTTAGTTTTGTCTGTAAAAGGCATTTGATGGATTCTGTTAAAAATGCTGCACATTGGGAAATTTTGAGTTTGTGCCAAAAGCGATATTTGTCTAATGTGGAGATTAGAGCTGTTCTTTGTGTGTGCTCAAATTTATGCAATTTGGAGAGTAGAGCACTCCATCAGGAACATTTGAATTTGGCCAAATGCAGCATTTATTAAATATAAAAAAAAACATGCTGTCCATTCCAACAACCTCAGTTTGGCCTAAAAGTGCTGTTTGTTGAATCTAGAGATTAAAGTCATTCATGGCTTGTGCCAGATACAACATTTGTTGAATTTGAAGAATTGAACTACTCATTGATTGGATTCAACAGAATCTGGAAAATCAAGGACTTCACTGCAGTTGCTTATATGCATGTCAAAAAAAGACATTTGTCCCAGATACAGGAAAAATGAGATCATTTGTAACAAATTTAATCCATTAAAATAAACAGATTGAAAAACTTGAAGCTGAAAAATTGAGAGGTCACTTGAAAGGTTGTATAGTCATAAATTATTGAAAAAATACACATTTGTTTGAACATTGAAATGAGAAAGATCATCAGCTATATTTGAGAAATAAAAATTTATCTGCTGAGAATAAATGAGAAAAACTTCTGCATAAATATTATGACAATTTAAATGTAAATAAATGTTGTGCATGTTTGTGGTATGTGGTCACTTAGTTATTTTATTGTTGAAGATTTGAAAAAAAACATATTTCTTTGTGATTTTTTAATGAATTTTTTGTTTTGAAATATGACAACAATGTAGGTTATTTTTGTAAAATATATCTTGGTTGCATAAAAAAGAAAAAAATTTGTGCAGTATCTGGTATGAAAAAAATAATTACATTTTCTTAATGTTGATTCTGTAATTTGAGAGTTAATGCTATTAGAATATTCTGTTTGTCTGTGAAATCCATTCATAAAAATTTTTGAAATAGGTGTTTGACAAGAAAGTAGGCAACTTAATTTGAGTGGGCAGCTTCCACCTCCTGAAGGTCTGTGTCAGTCACATATGAAACATCCAGCAATAAATCTTCCTGCTGATGTCAAGTTTTGAAAAATAGTCTGGTTGTTAAATTTGTAAAAATTACTGTTGATGAGAATCATTTGATAGATGTAAGGCTGAAAGTTTGGATGAAGAGACTAGGCCTGCGTTGAACCAGAAGGGACGAGTATTGAAGAGGAAATTTGAATGGTGATGAAAGAAATCTGAATCTGCCTTTAGAGACTGCAGTGATGGATACAATGATAGTATTTGTTCCTGGGGAAAACAATACCCCATTAGATATGGTGGCAAGTTTGTAGAATGTATGAGTTTTTATGTAACGCCAAATTGGTTTAACGTCCAAAAAGAATGATTTACCAAACTTGATGGAAATATTGTTTAGTGTGTCTTGATTGTTGTTTTCTGGTAGCAATTTGTAAAACAGTTAACAGTATTTCAGCTTGTGTAAGAAAAAAAGTGTTGAATGATTTTAATGCCAAAAATGTAATGAATAACGATTTAATAATCAGCCAATAGTTATGGATTCTGGTTTTCATTTTATTGTTTCTGTTATAGATTCTTTACCATTTTGTTTGGATATAAAACAAAGGAAGTCATGGATGATTAGACAACTAGGGCCTCTTAACTTTATTTCTCTGGTTCTTTTCTCTTAGTTTTATTTTCTCTAGTGGCTTTTTGCTGCTGAATTTATATGATGCAAATTATTGCTAATTTTACTTAAATTGCAGAAAAATATTATTATTTCTGAGGAGAAGACTATCTAATGGCAGAGGAAGAGTGATTAATTTTGTTATATAACGATCTGGTTACTATTATTTGATATGAAAACTATAAATTTGCCAGAGTGTTTAATTTTGGTATATTTGAAGAGCACTCTATGGATGATTATTATGTACAAGTTGAATTTCAGAAAAATATTGTGCAGCTCTGCACAAAAAGTCGTGAATTTTTTGACAGATTTTGTTGTTTAATCTGTTTCCATTTTCCAACTTGCAGCTTTGCTTTAAAAACCCTTGCTTTTAACTTGCTTGCCGAGCCCAAATTTTTTTGACCTTAAATCGAGCATATACAGATAGATTAAATATGTCAATAAGAAGAAATAAGAACATTCCAGCACCACAGACACAGTAGTTAAAAAAAAAGTGGAAAAAGAAGCTTTGCTGATTTGGTAATATTCTGATGAAATAATCAAGGATATTATAGCCTTTGAAGTCGAGTTGTAAAAGAAATAAAATCTTCATGAATTTGGAAATAAAATTTGACAATATTTACATTAGGTTACTAGGAAGCCAATCAGGTTCCTTCATCTGATGAATTTCTACACATGTTTGAAATTTCTGAAGTCAATTATATTGAATGTTTAAGGAATAAGCTCTCAAAAATTTAAATGTTTTATTCATAATCTGGATAAAATTTGTATTAATAATTATAATAGTTTGAGCATTTTTAGTTTCGATTAATAATTTATTACCGACTCCTTCTCTGCAGCATAGTATTTAGGAAATTACATAAATAAACAGGAAGAGAGATTATCATCTTGGCTTCCAGAAGGTGATGTCGATATCCAAATGGGAAATTTGACTTTGAAAGAGCAATTTAAAAAATTGGGTAATTTGTTTCTGAACAAAAACCCTTTGTTTGTTTGCAAACAAGAAGCTATACATTACATTTGGGGTAAGTAGCTGTCTAAGACTTCTATACATTGTAAATTTGTAAATATTAGTGAGCCAGCCAATCAAATTCATTTTTTAAAAAGAACTTTGCAAGAATTGCCACCAGAAAGTAAAATATATTTTTGAATTAGATTTCGATCATTATGTAAACAGGCTTGCTGAGTTAGAAAACCTTTGTAGTGATGATGATTAGAATTTGAATTGTGATTGTTAGGATGTAAAAAAGATGATACATCATGTAGGCCTACATCTATAGGCAGACTGACATTACCTGTTTATAAACTTTTGAATGACGATGGTTTTGTAAAAAAGTGCCTTCAAAATAGCATTACTAGATATTTAGAGCAGAATAGTGTAAATTATTATTGTGAGCAATTGCTGTTGCATTCTAACTGGAGAAAGTAATTGATCTGCTATACATTGATTGTAAGGCTAACTTTAAGCAAAAGTTAAATCTTAGTGTGGAGAATAAAAAAGTTTGTGTTTCAGTTAAGTTTGCAGAATATTGAAAATATATTACACAATGCTTGTCTGAATTAAAACAAAGATAATGATAATGATGACAAATGTGTAATTCAAAATAATCAGTTTGTTATATTTGATGATAGAACTATCATCCAAGGAAGATGTTATTTTGCAAGATGATGCTGGCTTTGATGACCGGTCAAATGAAAAAATAAATCAAATAATATTAACATCTTATCTATGTCAGAAAATGAATATTTCAATTTGATGAGAATATTAAATGAAAAGCATTGAAAAATTTGTTTGTATGCACTAAGTGCTGTTAAAAAAGGTGAAAAATTGTATAATTTGGTCATTGTTTGTGCAGGAGTTGGGAAAGTGTTTTGATTGTTCAAAGTATAAGCAGAACATGTAACAATATCGCCGGTTAAAATCCAAACACTATTAAGATTTGTGCACTCACTGGTAGAGCTGCATTTAATATTGGGGGTATAACTTTGCACAGTTGTTTGTTTTGTTTTGTCTGTCAGTTATTGTTGTATTGTAATATTATTGTTATATGATGTAGACTTGTTTCATTTGTCAAACAGTGCTTACAAAATTACATGCTGTGAAAGTTATAGTAATTGAAATTAATGTAGTTGCTAACAGAATTTTCAATAAACTTCATTATCATTTATGACAAATTTTTCCTTGTACATTGTCTTTTGGAGGTAAAAGTATTATTCTGTTTGGAGACTTCAATCAGTTCACTTATGTAAAGGTTGGATATGTTTTGAAATAGATTGGAAACATGGAGATATTATATAGGCCAGTTTTGTGAACTTTGTTTAATATGCATGAGTTTAGTGAGATTACGAGATAAAGACAATTGTCATTTTGCTCAATGACTACAGCATTTGCTGATGAGAGTTTTAGAAATGAGGAAATAAAATTATTGAAATCTAGAAAGAATATTGATGAAAGTTTAATACCTCCATTTTGCATTTCTTTATTTTGAACAAATAAAGAAGTTGAAAATTATAATAATATTTTTTTTCATCTAAAGCTGGTATTCAAGTTGAGGCATAAATATTGTTATATATGCCGCTAATAGTTTGACTGATAAACAAAAAAAAGAATCTCTCAGTGTATGCTAAAACAGTTCAATATCACATGCTGCTTATGGTTTAAGAAGCAATCTTATTTTTCACTTTAGATGTCAATTGCATGAAGGCAATAAATAGAAATATACCAGATGAAATTTATAATGGATCTGTTAGTATTTTGAAATATATTAAAATGTATCATAGTGTTTTGCATGATGTGTAGAGTTTAGCTATAGTTTGAAAGTTTGACTGTGTGTTCCAAAATGCATTTGTGTAGGGTGAATGATATAAAAAGACAATATTGATGAAAATTTGATACCAATTAAATTTGAAACCAAATGAGTCCAACTTAATAAAATGAGTAGTATCAGTAGAAAACAAATTCCTGTAGTTTTTGCCAGAGGTTTGACTACACACAAAAGTCTAGGAGCTGCTTTAACTGTATTAAAGTTTGTTGACAAATGAATTAAAGTGAAATGTGTGAGGAAAGTTTTAAAACGGGTGCCACCACTGCTCTATAAAAGAAGAGTACTTTTCTTTTTTTTTATGTATTTTTCCACAAGTGTGGAAAGGGAAGCTTGTTTTGTCCTTGTAACATCCTGAAAAAATCACCATATCATCTTTGTTCAGTAGAGAATTTCACCCTGATGAGTTAATACATATTTTTGGTTCTCAGCTAATTATTGATTTCGCAAAATGGATGAAAAAACAGAACAACAAGTGTCTGACAAATTTTGTTTAAAAACCAGGAAATCAGCTTCAGAGAATTAAGAACTCTTAAAAACTGCGTTTGGGTATAAATGTCTGAGCCAGTCAAAGATGATATCCAGCCAGTCTTTCACTTCAGAAACCAACGAAAACATGAAAGTTTGCAATTTAGTGCGCTTTGACTGTAGGCTTACAATTACCGAGATGTTAATGAACTGAAATTAAGTTTCTGTGTAGATCAGGCAATTTTAACTGAAGATTTGAACATGCATCAAGTGTTCCAAAATTCATTTTGAAATTCTTGACAAAACTATAGAAACAATTCTAACTTGAAGTGTCTCAAGAATTGATTAATTGGGCTGAATCTTATCCAGATTTGGTAAATAGTGTATTTTACCTTATTTAACAAATAGGGTAATTACAGGTGACAGATCATAAGTTTAAGGGTGTGGCCCAGAAACAAAGACACAATCACACAGTGGAAAGATCCAAATTCACCGTGAGTGAAAAAAGCATGACAAAGTCAGTCAAATACAATGTTTGGTGGTTTTAGTTGATTCTACTGATATTGTGCATATCGAATTTGCTCCTGGGATGGGGGGGGGGGCAAAGAGTCAACCAGGAGTATTTAAAAGTATCCTTCTGTGTTTGCATGAAAATGTGCTGAAGAAAAGGCTCAAATTCCTGGATTCTAATTAATTTGAACATGTTTGCTCCAACTGTTTGTCAGAATCAATGTATTTTGGAGAAGAAATATGTTTGACCATTAACTTTGTTATACATGTTCCTTCACTGAGTTCTGTTTATTCAAAATTTTTTGAAATTTTTGGATGAGTACAGATGCAAATTTTTTAAAACAATTGGCAGTGTTTGATGTAAAGTATTATCCACAAGTTATCCAATGTTTAATTGTGAAACAGTCGTAACTGTTTAACAATCTGAATGTCTGGATGAAACTTATCAGAGAAAATTGGATGTTTTGTGCTCTAATAGAATTTTTAAAAAGTTATAATTTAAATCCATGATGTATACCTTAAATGTCTAGTTCATGTATAGTTCATCTCCATGTAGATTCTATTCAAGCAGGAGCAGGACATTTACATACGTTATTTGAAAAATACTTATTCTGGGTGATACTCGTCTGTGACTCTCACAGATGATAGTATTTTGAAAAAATATCAAAAAAGGGCCTAATGATGTGAAAAATTCATACATATTTGTTTTTAATTGTATGCTTAGTGGTGGTAATTGAATTTTTTTTATTATTTATCATTTCCTGAATGAATGTTTGAAACATAGTCAGAGTTGAATTTGTAGAATCCAATTAAGTGAGTTGTTTTTTTTTGTGAACATTTGAAATTAAATAAAAAAGGAGAAAAATGAAAAAGAAAGAAAAGAAAAGACAGTTATTAAGGGAAAAATACAATGCAAAAAATAAATGTGGTTTATTAAGGGAGGAAAGCAACTGTATTACCAAAAGATGAGGTACCTAAAAATTAGGGTAATGAATTTTTTAACTAAGTTGAAGAAAAAGAATAAAGATAAAAAAAAGAAAGAAGGAAAAAACAAAAATAATGCAGTTTGATTAAGGGGGAGAGGACATATTTCTAATGCAGAGTTATCTGAAAAGAAGATAATATGTTTTGAGTAGGGTTTAAAGCATGAATTAAACATGATATTTTTCCAAGTACTGAAATTTTTATTTTTTAACATTTTTATTGTAGTTCATCTTTGACATGTAATTATTTTATATGGATCAAAGGTTTTTTTGGTTTTTTTTTTGTAGAATTTTAGTTTAGAATAAGTTTATACTTCTTCAAAAGCAAACAAAAAAAATAAATAAATAAAAAGTTCTTTTTTTATGATCCATGCATTTATTTCTTATAAAATTATGTGCCTCCAAGCAATCAGAATCTACTAGGTGTCCAGAAAAAAATATCAGGATTTTAATTTGTTATATCTTTTGGATGAGATATACAATATTGATTTAGGGCTAGAATCAAATAGCTAAAAGAATAGATTTTATTTCATGTAGCCTTAGTATCATTCCCTATCATCCTGCTTTGATAGCACCACTTGATGGTAGCTCATGAACAGAAAGCTTTCTGTGATTTGTAGTTAACAAAATGTGTGAATCTGAAGTAACAGTTCAAATTGTACTCCAGTGAAATTTTAATTGTTATCTTCCAAGTGACAGCAACACTGGTATAATGGCATAATCAGTTTAAAACAACCAGATGATTGTGTAAAGAAAAGAGTACAAGACAACCAAGGGTATCTAAAGAAAATTTTTAATGTTTCAGCCTCTTTCCTAGGTAATCTTAAAAGACTGTTATAAAGGCTAACCATAAACAGTATCAGTGTGAAATATCTTAAGAAAATGCTTACATTTTCATCCATACTGTTTACAGCTGTTATGGGCTTTGAAACCTACTGACTAAACTGAGTGTGCCAACCTTGCAATCTGCCTGTTGTAACGTGTACTTGACACATTCTTGATCGTATTGTGTTCAGATATGAGTCATTTTGTCTTACACACACACATACACACACACACACATATATACATACATACATACACATACACACACACACACACACACACACACACACACACACACACATATATATATATATATAT
>JAAAKQ030047095.1:0-16435 GCA_010016005.3 Zanna intricata | reverse complement strand
GGTTCTCACGCACTTTTTCATTCACTCTGTTCACCAAGTCATCACTGACAAGAGATGGTCTACCGCTCCTGTCCTTATTGTGAACATTTGTTCTTCCATTTTTAAAAAATCGTACCCACTGATGGACTACACCTTCACTAATAATGTTTGGGCCATAAACTTCACACAATTCACGGTGAATTTCAGCTGCTGATTGAATTTTTGCCCAAAGAAATCTTATTACACTACGCATTTCACATTTGGCAGGATTTTCTATTGCTGCACTCATGTTTTTAGGTTATAATTTGAGAACGCACAATCGAACAATACTCCACCTTGCACAGTTAGAAGTGTACTGGGCCGCTGCACACACTGATGTCAAAATGGCGGCGCTACCCCAACTACTTCTTCCGCTACGCATAAATGGCAGTTACTTTGTGGATGACCCTCATACAAACTCAGAGTAAATTAACAAGGAGATTTTGTAACATGTTATGGAATGAAAACTAGCATTGAGGTCGATAAGCTATTTTATACTAGATGAATCTCATGTTTTACTACATCAAATCATGTTTGAGAAGCCCAGATTAAACATGTAGTGGAGATTTGAAACAATGAATTTTTTTAACATCCCTTGTAGCAGTGGTCAATTAAATTCTATGGTTCTACAACCACTAAGTACATCTTTATATGCAATCTTTATACTAAAATGTGTTTTACTGCAAGATCAATTATTTTCACATCACATCTACTATCTATTACCACTTCCATTTTTTATGAGTATTTATGATGCTGATCAAGGTTTTATCATGTTTTCCCTTAATCCATCTGGCAAATGCAAGGGCATCTCTTTTTCCATTTAACTATAGAGTAACTATATCTATCATTCCTGATGTTATCTACATTTATTATGTACTGATAGAAATTGAAATTTATTTATTTATTTGTTCATACATAATCAGATTTTTTGTACCAATTTTGAACTACAAGAGAACTACTTGATCTAAATATATTTTTTAATTATCTTTATAATATTAGATGAGCAGTAAAGATTATTCTGGGAACATGTTGTATGTAACAGAGTAATATTTATATGATAATAAAAAAGTTCCTGATTTTAACTTAAAGTACAACACAATTTGATATATCTAATAATAATAAAGATATTTAAGATTGAACAATTTAAACGACGACCCCATTTGCAATTTGTCAACGAAGAGTATAATTTTTTTTTCCTATTAAAAAATGTTAGTTTAAAATAAAGGACAAAATTTTATTGAGTTATCTCTGACCTTTCCTGAAAAATAATTATTTTCTTAAAAAAAAAAAGAAGCAAAATGACAGAAAGACAGAAAATACGCGTTATTGGACCTATGCTCATGTTTTTTTTTCTTCAGTATGTTGACTTCAGTAGAATTATGTCATAGAGTTTGACCTCATCTTTTAAGGACACCTGTATATAAAACAATTGTCATTTACATGCTTTTATTTAACTTGCTCTGTGCATAGGATGATCAGGATTTTGGCAGCAATATTTAACCTATTTCCAGATGAGGTAGAAAGCTAAAATTTTACACACATGCTTGATGTTGATGAATAAGAGCTTGAAATAACACACTATGAATTTAAAAATCAATTTTTGTAAGTTTTTCATTTTGCTACATCATTATATTTCAGAAGAAATCTATCTTAACTGATTGATGACAACTGTGAAGAGTTATGATATCATTTAAACAATGTGCTTAAAGCGATACATTAATACATTTCCTTGAGGTCATGTCTCTTGCTGCACAGCAAACTATCAATGACATGATAGTTTTTAAATGATAATGTAATACAAAGAAGGGCGCCCCACAATTTTATTATTCATGATATTAAATGTAAAGGAATTTTGTTAATTTCATTCAATACGCACTACTGTAATTAAATGTAGTCAAGAGATGTGATAAATAAATATTTATGTAAAAATATATTTATTACCACAAGAAGAAAACAGATTTATAGATCATCAATAACAATATTTAATTATATATTTTTAATATTTATCATATTAATGTTATTTGAATTTAATAAGAATTTAAGAGTCTATTTAAACGTTTTATTCTTGATTTAAAATGAAAGTGAAATTTTTTTTTTTAATGCATTAGAAAATTTTTCTTAAACATTTCATACTTTAATTTAATAATTTCCAATTAGTGAAATTTTTTTCTTTTTTGTAATTTTGCCATTAGTTTTTCCCCATTAATTAAATAAAAGCGTATCTAAAAACATTTAATTTTTGCTTTTAATGCAATTTAAGTCAGTTTTATTGTTTTTATGAAATATTTTCACTTTTAAGTTAGTTTTATTATTTTTTTAAGCATTTTATTTTATTTTTATTAAAAATATTATTAATAAGTCCATAAAATACGCTCACCACATGAATAAAACTCCTTTTGCAAGAGAAGCAAATATAAAAATCTCAATTTTGATAAAAGTAGGAAAAAAATTTGCTAACAGGCATGATCTATGGCTGTATGAGAGGCAGCAAGTTTTTAAAATCATCTTTTTATCCCACTTAAATTAAAATCTGCAAATATTTAAGAACGAGAATGTTGTAGATACCTCTAATAAATACAGAAAAAAAATTAAGCGTCAATCGGTGAAGTTAGAGCTTAGTCACACAAATAAAAAAATCAGCTACGAACTTGAGCTTTTCCTTCTAAATAAATTGCAAAATTAAAATTTTTTTTCAGAAAGTTTGGAAACAGGCAAGCAGGGTTAAACAAGTTCAGTATATTCTATCCTGTAATTAAAAGTAACAGAGTGAATAAAAAATTAGTTAACTCTATTGTAGATAGGAAATAATTATTTCTATTTATAATTAAAAATTTAAGCCACATAACTTCCAACTTCCATTAAAGAATTTTTCCGTTAATAAATGAAGTATTCCATAATTATTTGGCTTACCTTAAGTTTAGTTAATAATGCAAGATTAGAAATATGCGATATACTATTTTCAGAAAGATCTAAATGTTCTAGCAGTGTGTTCGTATGCAGATGTTCTATAGTCTGTAATACAATATTGAAAAAAAAAAAAAATCATCGCATTAATAAAATATTAAAATTGTAACATTATTTTACATAAAAAACTAACAACAGAATGAATGAATTATACAAATATATTATACATCTTTTTTTAATGCCAAAAGCTTGATTATTTTTAAGCATTCACATAGAGTTTGGTGACAGTTACCTCTTCTTGAGAATAATCGATATCCATGTCCGACTAAGGATGAAGAGGTTTCTTCTTGGGTTACTGAGTGTATTTCACACATCTATCAAAATGCAGGTGACATTCAACAGAACAAGTAAAACATGGCAATTTTATTTGATGACAATTGCCTCACGGATGATCTTATATATATATATTATTGAAATTAATCTTTTTAATATTCATATTATTCCTCTGTACTGTCAAATTATACTTAAATTCTATTAAATAAACCATGCAATAAGAATATTTAGATGAGGAGACATATCTTGCCTTAATTTTTCATAAAAGTAGTTTCATGGGATCCCCCACCCCCCACGCATCCTCAGTCAAGATTAAAATAATTCCATTTAAAAAATAAATTGAGTATTAATTTATACAAGTGCAGCTATCTGTTGCTGCTTTTATAAGACTTGTGTCAGATGGTTTATCAAATTGAGATTTTTTTTGTATAATTTCTAATATTTCTAAATTTGTGTTAATATCGTTTTGAAAACTTTACTAAAACTTACAACAAAAAATACTTAAACCGCATAATAAAAGTATTTATAAAGCAAAACTTATAATAATAAAATAAACAATTTGAGTGGAGTTGATAAAATTAAATGTAATGATTGCGATTGTATTTATATAGGAAAAACGAACAGATTCTTTAAAATTAGATTTCTTGAACATCAAAGAAATTATAAAAATAATAAATTAAGTTTACCCAATATAGCAGACTCTTTAATAAAATATTCTATTTATGATATTAACACAAATTTAGATGGTATAAAATTAAATATATTGAAAAAATATTATTTATAAAAACAAACAAAAACTCAGACAGCGTTTGAGGGAGACAGTATTTTAAAAGCTGCAATAGATAATATTTTTATATTTTTATTTTTATAATGCAATAATGGAATTATTTCAATCGTGATTGAGGATGCAGTATCCTGTCTTTTGTGAAAAAGTAAGGTAATATCTTACCTTGTCTCATCTAAATATTCTGTACTAGTTTGTTTAATTACTAGAATTTAAATTCACAAATAACAGTCATATTTATTTAAAAAAGAAAACAAAAAAAAAAAACCATATGATGTAAGGGCAATAATAGTTTCAATTTTTATCCCAGATACTGCCTTAACTCAGAAAGAAAGTCTTAACTCATTACAAAAATCAAGACCGGTGCCTGTGAAGCTAGAAGAAATGTAATCACAAGTAAATAAACAAATAAAAATTCATATAACGTATTTATTTGAGGGATTTCAACAATCTTTTGAAATCCGTAACAGAAATAAAGTTTTACTGAAAATATATGATAACTATAATAAAAAGAAACATGATAAGAAAGTATTAAAGAGAGAAATGAAAAACACACACACACAATAAGAATATAATGTCAATGAACATTTAACAGAATACCTTAATGTTATTTCCAGACAGATTAAGCCACTTAAGATGTCCTAAATCTTTAAGACCTTCAATACTAAGTATATTATTATGGGATAAATCTAATTTAACCAGGTGCGGCAATCTTGAAACGGCATGCATTCGTAACAGTTGATTGTGACATGCTGATAACTGTAACACAATTGATAACAATAATTTTTTATTATTACTGTACAATTAATAATAATAGTATTTAAGATATACTGGTTATTTATCCTAAATCCATCGTAAGCAGTTGATTAAATAATATTAACACTTCTACTCAAAGACTAAATAAAATATTTACTACGAAAGAAGAGAAGATGACAATCATACAATTTTTAATACGCGCACATTTCTTTAACTTCAAAATGACGACAGGAATGCTTCATGTACATTAAAATATATGAAGTGGCATCAAAACATTCATTCATAGGCTAGTTCTGTAGTACACCAACAGAACAGTGCAGAATTGCACGAGCAGCGAGTCTAAAATTTATAATGCAATGGTGACAAGTGAGATTGCATTGTTTATGTTGGAAATTGTTAAATTGGTGTTTTTGGGATTAAGTGCGACTGATAGTCTGCATTATATGATTAATAAGAATTTGGAACAAACAGTCAACATGAAATTTTGCATTAAGGAAGGAAAATTGGTTATCGACACATTCCACTAGCTTCTGCAAACTTAAGGAGATAAGGCAAGATCTTGCTGCCGCATGCCTATTTTCATTAGCTATCTGCTTTAAAAGCAGAAGTACATTTATGGAGCATGACAAGCGATTGAGAAGACCTTCCATCAGTATTGTTCCAAAAATTGGGAAAAAAACTCAGCAACTTGTATACTACAACTGTCAGAAGATAATGAACAGTAATATTATTGACACTGTTGGCTTAATAGGGAGAACATTCTGTGTAGTGATCGGATCTGTGATGCACAATTGTTGAATTGTATTCTCCATAATAAAAATGCACTCTGTCACTGAAGACTTCTTGTTCGTAAGTTTCTCCCAAAGAAAAACACTAGTTCCTTTTTTCAAAAGTGAAGTAATAGATGAAAGGTCACCGCTTCAATACTGTTTGCCAAGGGCAAGTTGCAAGTTATTCTTGATTTGCTTCATTCAAGACTGCATTCCAGAAGTTGCCAGAACACTGAGAGTTATGTATTATTGTGCAGGGTGACTACTTTGAGGAAAATGATCTTCAAACTTAGGCAAATAGTACTTTTCCTTAAATACAGCTTATCCAAACTTTCTGATATCACTTAATAAAAAACACATGACAGTTCTTCTTATTTCTGTCAACCACATTTATTATATTTTTCATCTATAATAATAATAATAATGATTTTTATTCAATTTCTGTTTTTCAGGACCAATTTCAAACAGTTTTTCAACCTTTTTAAGAACAAAAAAAAAATTTTGTGATATACTAATTAAATTATCAAAAAATACTATAGCCAATATACCAATATACAGTGAGAGGCAAAAAAAAATAGCTTATTTATAGGAATATGACTTTTATTTATTATACTCAGAAATCTCACTATGGCACTCTACAAAACCTAAAAATTCTTCTTCAATTTTGTTGTCTTTTTTGTAATGCCACATAGATTAATTGTCTTATTTTGGATGATATGTGATAAGTAAGATGCATTTTTAGTCCGTGCTTAAAATGGTCTTTTAGTTGTGAATCACAACTAAAATAGATGGAAAATCCAACACTGGAAGGCAGAAGTACAGGAGAAAAAGACTTCTGAGGATGATTATGTTTTTTCTTCTTAATCTATATATTAATGATCAGTCATTAATATTCTGTTTCTATGCTGAGTATAGATAATCTGACATTCTAAAGGAATTAAGGCTACAGTACATGTCTGACGCATGGATACGCATCTACCCTTTCGTTTTGTTGGCACTATAAGCAGAGTCTCCCATTTAACAGTCCCAAAGACAACAGATGCATTCTCCAGCTCCTCAGTGTTCATTTAAGTTCCTTTTAGTGGTGTTTGTGGGTTTTTAGCTAAGTCCCTGCGGGTCCACGCTATGGAAACTGTTTAAGTTATTGAATCTTCAAAATTTTGGAGGCTACAACTCTGTCAAGGAATTTTTTCTTTGGTTTCTGTTTAGCCTCCAGAACCACTACAGAAAGGTATTTCTTCCGAGGATGATATATATATAGTCAACCACTCCTGAGATGTGAGACCTGTCTTAACAATCATTCACAATACTGTTTCTTATTCAGCAGCTTTAGAAAAAAAAGGACTACCTAGAAGTAGAGTGGACATGCTTATCAGATAATGCCAGGACTTTTTAAATTAACTACCTAAAAGAAAATTTAATATGAAAAGGTAAAATGACATTCAAAATATAATTAATTAATATTATTTAATTAATTGGAATCATCAGGAAATTATGTAGTTTACAAAATACCTCAATTAATGAGGAAAATCCATCAATGTTATCTAGACGTTGCAGTTCATTACTATCTAATGTTAAAGATGTAACTTTTTGTGCATCTTCTGTACAATGTCCTTTAGAAAGCTTCTTCAAACCCTGGCCAGAGAGATTCAGTGATTTGCCTTCACCTAAATCAAAAATTGTGTAATTTAATATAATAAAATTAAAAGTAAAACAATTAAAGAATTGATGTAACAATATAATGAAAATAATATAGGAAATGATTGTATTTTAGTTTGAAATACTTATATAAGTTTGAGAAAAATGTAACATATCACTTTCTAAGTACTGTACATGTAAAAATTTGCTCTGGAATCTTTTCAAAGTATTATGCGATTCCTAAATGTTTTAAGTAGCAGTGTTGTTTAAGATGCCCCATTTTCAAACTCCTAAATTTTGTAGTGATTAATTCACAATTTTAAATAAATAAAAACTTAAAAACTTGCTTAATAACTTCCACTACGTTAACACTGCAGACTATACTCAGCTTGTTGTTTCAAATTATTGGTAACTAATGTAATATACATATTTTATAAAGTATAGCCAATAAATGCATCAGCGATACTCTCACTAAACAATATTTCAAACCAAAGTGTATATTTATTTCTAAGAAAAAATGTATTTTAATGTGTATAATAATATTTTACTTAAATGACCCAACACAGATGACTTAAACCTACCTTAACAAAAACTCAAGAAGAAATATACATCTAAATAAGAAAAGATTGGTGCTTTACAAACTAATATTTAACATTATTAAATGCAATATACAATGTAAATTCTACAACTGCAATAAATATTTAATATTAATAATCTAATTTTTTGTAATTAAAATATACAGCAGTGACAAGCTGCTGCATGAATTAACAATAAAAAAATTGATAAGAAATCTTTTATTTATTTTTACTCTATTAAAATGAAGGTAATGAAAGAATCATGCTGAAAATTAAAAAAAAAGAAGATTAACAATTTATAAAGATATTTAGTTTCTACTTTAACACAGCAACTTTAAAAACAATAATTAATTTGTAATATAAGTACTATAGTACCTGATAAACTTTTCATACTGCGTTCCATTATAGATATAATTAAGGCTACCTTAGGCCTGTTTTAAAATAATTAATTACCATTTTCTTTAAAATTAAAACATACTCATATTTTTAAAAGCTGACGAAATCTCTCTGAGACTATAGTTAATATAATAACAATAATAATAATAATACTAATTAACTTTCATTGTGGATAAACGGAACAATGACTTTTTAGGTTATATACATCATGTCGGCTGTTCAGCTAAACATGCGAAAGTTAAAAAGAAAATATTAATCAACACTAGCTGTTAATAATATTCAGAAAAATATCACAACATTGTAGACTTCGCTTAGTATAATAATTAAAAACAATAATATTAGTATTAAGTTTTAAAAAAAGTAATTTCTCTCTTTTATTACTAATGTATCTACAGAAAAAAAATGCTACATTAAACAAAATAAATTATGTTGAAGTCATTCAAATTTAATAAACTATGCTGCATTTTTCATTTTGATTTTCTTCAATGTTAAGGTTTCCTAATTCTTCTTTCTGTTTTTTCGCTATTTCCATTTTGTGATTAGTTGATTTGTCAATCATGGTAGCACTGATTAATTAAAGACGTAAACAAAATATGTAAAATGTGATTACGGTATCAGTTAAATAGTTAGAATACAAGTTTATCAATCCCTAGGGGAACTAAAATCCTTCTATTTAGTAGTTTTAGTGTTTACATTTCCAGAATCAATATAAATTAAACTACCACGTTTTAAATAATAAGTGACCTTGCATTTCAAGTATCTTCGTATCCAATTGTAATAACATTTTTTATAGTAGTTAGTGCCATCTCTTGCTCCGTGCTTGTGATATCTTATCGCCCTCTTGCGTTATCATTCTTAAAAGCGTAATATCCATACATATAACGCGGTATCTTCAATATTTTTGTCACTTCGTGTGCACACACAAAGGCAACACTAGGGGCAGCATCAGGGATAGGTTATTCGTTTTCTCTTTTTATCACAATGTTTCGTTCTAAGCTTAAATTTTCCGTTCGTAATGTTAAGAAAAAATAATTATATTACATTTCTAACATCTCTTTAATAACATTTTTTTTTTTCATAGTATTCTTTACGTTTAGTTTTCGTTGCTGATAGTTTAGTTTGTAATATTGGATCTGTGATTATTTTTAATTTAAAGTAAGATTTAATTTTTATAAAAAAAAAAATCTACACTGCAAGATGTCTTCACAAGTAAGAGATGTTCCTATTGGTATTAAAGTTATTCAAAAAGTGACAGAGAAGTGTTGTAGAACAACGTATTTCAACAGGAATCTTTGGTAAGTTTTAATTCTAATTGTTATTACATGCTGGACCAGAACTATCCGCGGCTATGAATTTTTATGTTGTTAAGGACAAAAATCATAGTGAATTACAAACTGATGTTCAGTTTAGTGTTATTTTTCATTATGATTTTATTCTTGACTATTTTGCTTATTCAAATGTCTTTTATACCTTTCATAACTGTGAAATTACAATTTTTCCATGTAGATTCCGATGTAAATAAATATAGAATAACATTTTCAGTTTATTAATAGTTTAGTTATATTAAATTTATTGATAGTTTATTTATTAGATGTGGTTAAATAATAAAGATTTTAAATCACTGCTCTCCTCTTGCATCTATTAAGGGTGATTTAGTCCATTTATTTATTATATATTAGTGTTTGCACTAATAATAACTTTATCCTTTTTTGTATCAGTTTACCAAATTTATAAGATTTTGTTTGTTTTTTTTTGTAAACTGCTATGCTGTTGTTTTTATTATTTTTTTTTCATATATCTTCTAAGTGCCAGCATTTATGTCTGTATTGTCTCCTCAGTTTTATTTATATTTTTTTTTTAATTGCGGTTAGTATGTACAAATTACAATTTTTGTTCAACAGATATTGTATTGTTTTGCTTAATTCATTTCAAATATACTCTTTACCTTGTAACCTTTATAACCATCTTCATCAATTATTTCTTTCATTTATAATATTTTTCATCTGAGAATTTTTACTAATTAAAAATTAATTTGTAATTTTTTGACCAATTTTTAAATGTATTCATTCACCTATCTCTAAATTCTTTTATATCTCACCAGCTATGTCGTCTTAATATACAGCAATATATAGTATCCTTTCAAATTCATTTTAAGATTTGTTAATTAAACTCTTTTATCAATCCAACTAATATTTAAAATCCCCAAGTAACAAAATATTTCCGAAACCTCTTTTTCAAAGTTGCTAATTTTTTTGACAAACCGAAACTAATAGATATATTTTTGTTCTTTTAAGTCGTTCATTTTTGTCTTGAATCTTAATGTTATCTACAGTTGTTGCAATTTTCCTCAGTTCTTTACTTTTTTCTTTGAGGTGTTTTTTCAAATTATTCACATTTTTGCCGTTTTAAATGCACTCCATGAAAATAATTTTAGAAAGTCATATTTCTAAATATTTATTTGTCATCAGTGAATTTATTTTGTATGAAAAGTAGCTGCTTGCTGAAGATTGATTTTTAAATTTATCTTTCCCCTGTAGTTTTAGTATTTTACTAATTTAAGTGGAGTAGAAGTCTCCAGGCTCTCTACCTGTCCTTATGTGTAGGTTGGTCCTGGGTATCTTGACCTGAAGTTTTCTGTGGTGAGACAGATACATTTTCAGGATTTGAATTTCATAATTATTTTTTAATATACTACTGAAATTTTAGATTTAATTATCGTTTTGGAAGTGTAAAATATGTAGAGGTCCCCAGGTATCCTGTATCGCTTGTTTTTGTAAAAGAATGACCTATTAATATACTGTGTCCATAAATAAGAACCTTTACAACTGCTCGTCCAACTATTTCTGGGATGCTCATTCAACTACATCACAGATAAGATAAAAACATGTTTATCATAAGTTTAATTTTTTAATCATATTTTTTACTTGGTACCGACCAGTAAAATGACCATTGACATGTGTAGTGACTTTCCTTGTTACATCTATTTTTTAAATTAATGAAGAATTACAATTTTAATAATTTTATTTAATAAGTAAAACAAATCTTTATGATACTTCCGATTAGATCTATGAAACATATAATGAAGATTAATAGAATTATTTGTTGTACATCCATCCAACCTGACCCCGTAGGGGAAGACAACCAACCGCCTTGTGACAATCTCAGTTGCCACACCACCCCTGTTCCTAGCTCTGATGGGCTTTACTGGAAGACATCTTCTAGATCCGCAATACCTGATTACATATTTCAGTCATCAGGATGGCACCCATGTGACTGCCTCAAAGAAATTTCCGTCGGTGTTGAAACTTATCGACTGACAAAGGTTATTTTCCAAATTTATCTAAATCGAATACATTGTAAAAATTTACAGGTTGAGTTATAACTAAATATTAATTTCATACCCTCAAAAATTGCTCGCAACATTGACATATTGATCTCCCATACAAAAGCATCCAAATTTATCTATAAATCAACCCACGGATATACTAAACAGCAACCGGGCACAATTGCCGAATGCGCGGAAAAACACCCTTACGGGTCCCTAGCCATCCAGGCTACTATTCTATATTAAACACCCTCTGCAATACTTTTGAGCGCCAAAAACCTTAAAAATGTTTCAACAATCTCTCACTCATCTCTAACTCTCTTGCCTGCAGATCCAGACTCGAACCGATACCCTAACGCTCCCAGATCACTTCTGCACGCCAAAAGTCATATTTTGAGCAGACGTACAACACGTGATAAGCATCATTCGATACTAAGCATCGAGAACACCGATCCAAGTCAGTCAAGCCAAATCGAGCCAGCTGTTCCGAAATGCGTCATGTTCTGAAAGGAACTGAGTCATATGCCGGTTCGGGGAGGCCCGTGTGGCGACTCCCAAAGCCCTTACGTCTGGAAAAAGGCCGTGCGTATACCGCCCATCTGCCGTCTCGTCCCACCTGCTCTGCCAAATACGTAGATAAGGAAGGTTTAGACCTTCCTTCTCTATTTCCAAAATACGTTGTGCAGTCGGTCCACTCTACTTCTTCGCAGCGTAATGTAACTGATGTTCCGACCCAAGGACATCAATCGGTGTCACCACTTTTAAAAAGAACCTTAATCGCACATCTTTTCCGACAAAAACCATTCTATTCAGAACGTTCGTTATTTTACTTAGGCTTACGCCCGCCGGCCGAATAAGGAGTCATACCCAGGAGCCTTATGCCTTGCAAAACTGCAAACAACCTGCCGCACCTCAGCCTCAGCAATCTCGGAAGATGCTATGCCCGAACGAAAGAAGCGCCCTCACTCCTAATACCTAACACCGAAGTGATACTGGCACTCACCCTCAATGTGTCAGCATATGGCAGTAAAACATTAAACAGAATGCGCAATCACTATTTCTGTCCTGTCAGTCAGTACACCTTGGGGTCGAGAGAGCAGGCAGAAGACGTCTTCTTTTAATTCGTCTATAAACGAAAAAAGTATAAAATTCCTTAAGGGCATTAAATGTATGCCTTGCTCTGTTTTATTCCAAAACCTGAATCTGTTATTACATTAGCAGTAATTACAGAAAATTCTGAATTTTATGCAGAATACTTGGCCATTGTTTTTAAATATATATATATATTAATATGTGCAGTACGTTGATACAGCTCAATAATAAAAACTTTCTCGATTTTATTGAGTATTTTGTTTTTGTAAATCTGATATTTGATATCGGAAAAACAGTTTACCAGAGTTCGATAAAAGAAATGCTTTACGTAAATAGGAAGTAGGCCGCTTAAATAGAATTAATTTTTATTTAAATTGAATACTCGGAAACCATGTAACTGTATCTTACAGAACGTGATTAACACAAAAGGTAATTCGTAAAGTATGACGTAACGGAGCGGTATCTTCGTACTGTCGTTTTTTCTGTTATTTATTTATTTATTTGTAGGAGGATATTTAAAATCGGTGCGTTTATGATAATGAACCTGCAGTCTTTGCTAAAATGAATCTCGTGAGACCACGAGAGTAGATGTCCGAAGGGGAAGTAGACAGGGAGGCAAACGACTGTCAGTTATAGCAGTCGTTACGCCTAACGCCGGTCCAGTTACTTTAGGAGTGTTCAGGTGGAAAGGAAAAAGTTGAAGAAATAACCCTTACACTCGTTAACATGCTCTTTTATACCGGTCATTTTAAACATTCTCTATATTAACATGTTTTACATATTAAAAATATAAGATAATTATAGTTATAAATAATAAACATAATGAACCAAACTTAACGTACGCTCGCTAAGATCGCTAACCTCGACTAATTAATTATCAGTAATTTTTTGATTATTTAAATAATTACTGAATTTATTATTTATATATTCATAATATTACAGTTAATTAGTAACGTTAGCGAGCGAAGCGACCGTAGGTTAAGTTTGGTTAGAGTATATGGATATTCCCACCTAATTCTTATTAGATATTAAAAATACATTGATCTTTGGTCGATTGGTTAAAAAATGAAGTAGTTTTTTTTTGGCGGGGTGGGGAATTCCGAAAAAGATGCAGATTCTCTTTTATAAAAACAATATTACTCTATCGATGAATTTTTAAATAATACCGATTAAAAATTACAAAATCCCTGAGTTTTGTGCATGTACCTCTAGCTTGTAGGAATATATAAATACTAATCAAATAATTTCATTTACGCCTTCTGGATTTTGACTTTTTTGTCATTTTATCTTATTTCTGTTTCACGTGATTATATTTTAAATAACGTAATCGAATTGAGTGTTTTTATTTTCTAATTAATTATGTAGTATTTTGTGATTGTCTTACCGCGGTTTTTCTTGATCCATCCATTCTTACTGATGGGATCTACAGCATCAATTATTATATACCGACCTGATATATAAAATATATCTGATATATTTTTTTGTATTTTATTACGGGTTGCTTTTTCATCGAATTAAAAAGGAATTAAATGTAGAATAAATTTTTTATAAAATTCGAAGCAGATTTCGGAGCGCCGTAGTAACTCAAGTGTATTCCTGTTTTGACAGATTTTCTACGACGTTTAAGATTTGCAGAAATCGCTACCGGTAATGCAAATTGCAAGTTTAGAGTACAAGGCCAGAAGCCTATAAGCGATCCTTCATTTTTCATCGACCCCAGAAGGGGTCGCGGCCCAGGCTTTCGCCGATGACTGCCTCGTCGTTTTAGTTTGTGGTAATTCACGACTACAAATGGAGGAAAGAGCGCAGGCGGTCTTGTCAACCGCAAAGGGCTGGATGGACAATCAAAGTTTAAAGATTTCTATGCGTAGCGAAGTATTTGCTTTCAAGGGTGCAGAAAAGTTATTGTATAGTTGTAACCCTCACATTAAGTATAAAGGCTGTGTAATCAGACGAGTAAGAGTCCATAAGTACCAAGGTGTTTTGTTTGATGAAAAATTGCTGTTTAGCAATCACATTAGGCAAGTAGCTGTCTGTGATGCACAAACTTAGGCAGATTGCTCGGAAGGACTATGGACTGTCGAGCCGTCAAATGTACATGGTGAACCGAGCTGTCTTCGAGGGTATGCCTCTTACGCGGCGCCAGTATCGGCGCATAGGTTGGATAGAAATAGAGCGCGTCATCAAAATTTAAGGCGTGCCCAGCGCAGAGCCTTTATTGTATGCACTGGTGTTTTTAAAACAACATCCTACGAGGCTACTACCGTATTGGGAAAGGCTCTCCCAATCGATTTAGTGGTGAAAGTTCGGGCAGTCATGTGGAGATTGCCCGAAGAGGGAGGGGAGGCCGTGATATTTGTGATGCAGTTTCGAGCCAGGCCAGTACCGGAATAGAACGGTGATCTATTCCGCTGTGCACCGGATCCGCTGACATTTCGAATATTCATCCATCTCCCGTCTGCGGAAGAGGCTTCAGAACCTCGCGATGGAAGCATTGCAGGGAGAATGGATCACGATGACTAAGAGAAGGACGTTGTATAAATCTATACAGGACTTTGAGAGATGATACGCTTCTAGTTCAGTTTTAGAGCAACGGGAGCCCAAGTGCTCACAACCATGTCAACTTGAAGCAATATATGTTTAGGTTTCGCCTGGTAACTGATGAGCTGTGCGTCTGCGGGGAGGTCCATCATGAAAACATGATGTTCGACTGTCCCGCTCTTGGGGGGGGGGGACAGAACTGGGGCCACCTGGAACTTGCAAGTCAGGGGGAAAATTGGCCACTCAGTGGCAAGAGCCGCATTGTCGGACCATGTGGGAGTTCCTTTATGCGGTTGCTTTGTTCAATCTGCATTAATAGGTTACTAAGGGAAAAGACTCCTACGCACTGCTGTAGGAAGCTACTCCTGAGAATGGCCGGCCACCAGCCAATAGCGCTGTAAAATGGTGGACAGACACTTGCTGGCATTCAGCGACCTATACGTGGCAGCGACTTGCTGTCTTTTGACAATATAAATTTTATTTATTGATGAGTCATATATTTTATTATAGACGGGGTGCGCCTACCCAGTTTAGTTGTAATTGGGACACAAAAGCGAGTGATGTCTTGCAATTAGGTTAGCTCTAGTGAGCTAGGTAGGATATCGGTTGCTTAACTGTTCGAGGCTCGGTGGCCCTTCGTGACGCAGACATTCGGTCTTATGCTTTAGGGCGACCGAATGGGGTGGTGGTAGTAAACCAATTTCATCTACGTAAAACAAAAAATTAGGGTTGCTGTAATTGGGTGTAGGCCTGTCGGTTACGGGAGAAAGATCGAATACATAATCTGTCTCCGCTGGTTTCCCTGGATCGATCGAATGGAAATTTTAGAGAACCCCTTCACCGAGAGAAAAGAGGTTATTATTTGTTGTAGTGGCGTGAATCGGTTAGACTATTGCGATTAAATATAAAATCTGTATAAAACACTGCAGGTTTATTTAATTAGTCACGGACAGTAATATTTTAATTTCATTTTAAATGAATTGTTGGTTGTATCTTGTAGATTGTAAAATAAAAACCGAAGCGAAAACGACACTGGCGACAGGAGTGAATTTAGGAACGGGCCGCTAATTTTGTCCTTTTAGCAAAGGTCTTTTGCGTTCGTAAAAATTTATGGAAAAATTTCGGTGTTGTTATTTTAGCTAAAATCATTTACCGGTGTAAATCTTACATACGACTTTTGTACCGTGAAAACTTTCTTATGTTGTAATCTTCGAAGAAGTTTTTCGATTTTTTTTGTTTCACCTCCGGAATCACCGTTAGGTTATATCTTCAGAGGATGAGATGAACGAATTGTAGCGTGTGT
>JAAAKQ030047084.1:6079-16435 GCA_010016005.3 Zanna intricata | reverse complement strand
CTCTGTAACACCCGGCAGAGTAGCAGCCCCTCCCGGGTTGAGTAATACTTAATTGGAGGTCCGACCCGGGGGGGGAGGAGAAAAAAAAAAAAGAAAAGATTGTTAGACCTATGTAATCAGATATAGTGGGATGGAATTTACCTTCTGCAACGGAAATGAGCACATATTGTCCCCATTCCAAAGAAAGGTAAAAATCTGACAGATCCCAATAATTTCCGTCCTATTTATTTGATGTTCGCTATTGGAAAACTTTTTGAAAAAATTATAAATAATCGACTCGTTTGGATTTTAGTAAAATAAAACCTTTTATCCTCACATAAAGCAGGTTTTTGACAATACCACTCGAATATTGGTCAAGTGATTAATTTAGGGAACATCATATATAACAGCTTCATCAAAAGAAAACAGTGTCGGCGTCTTTTTTGACCTGCAAAAGGAATAATGATTCAAATGTGCTGGAATAATGCTTCAATTGCATGAATGGGAAATTCCTACAGTACTTTTCAAGTACGTGTTTGCGTGTTAATGACGAGTAAACATCAGAGAAAACATTGGAAAACAGCATACCATAAGGCTCGCCGCTGAGCGGAACCTTGTTCACGATCGCCATCAATAAACCGATATTACCCGTTCCAACAGAAATCAGCAAAAGTTCTATGTCGACGATCTAGCAATTGTGTATTCCAGCAACCATATGGTTATTGTGAAGTACAAATTGCAACATGTGATAAACGTCCTCAACGAAGAGGCGAAGAATAATGGATTCAAATTTTCACCAGATAAATAATGCTGTATACACTTCTGTAAGAACAGAAATCATCAGCGAAGTCCTGTTTTGACTATCGACGACCATCCAATAGAATACAAGGATAGTATTTTAGGTCTACTTCTACATAAATCTCTTACATGGGAGTTGCATATACAGTGCTTGGATGTTAGATGCAAAAAGCCCTAATCATTATAAAATGTTTATCCAACATCAACTGGGGCTCAGATAAAGAAATACTACTGAGGCTGTATAAAGCATTGGTTCAATCGAAACTCGACTACGGATGTATTGCATATTCATCCGCTAGCAAATCGCACTTACGAAAGTTAGACGTAATACATAACAGCGAAATAAGATATGCTACAGGGGGAATCTATACAAGTCCGGCGACTACTCTAATGTCGAAAGCCGGATTAATGCCACTACGTTATAGAAAAGAGATTCTATTGCTAAGAAATGCGGCAAATATATGGGCCTTTCTTATCTATATAAATAATAAAACTTTTAAAAATCATCCTCTTGCTGCATTATACGAACATCATGCTACCTATTCCACACCAGCCGGAATACGTTATCACGAATTAACAAGGAAATAAGAAATTGCTCTACTAGAGACATTAGAAAATTCTATTAAAGAAATACCGCCATGGCTTTTACTAGCGGTAAACACAAGGTTGGATCTCGACCACGGAAAAATAAAAGAAAAACCAGCAGTAATTATCCAACAGGAACTTTTATCAACCGTTAGTAGTTTCGAAGAATACATAAAAATTTATACTGACGATTATAAAACCAAACATGGTGTTGAATGTTCCATATATTTAAATAGAGAAGCTTATTCTTGGAAACTGCCAAATATAGCAAAGGTTTATATGGCAGAACTTACTGCCATACAACAAGCTCTTCGCTACTCTGAATATTTCTGCGAAGAAAGAGTGATTATATTCCGACTGGTTAAGTGCACTTACTGCAATTCGGAATAAGAACATTAAGGACGTCCTGACTGCAAACATCCCGTCTATTTTATATGTTTTAAATAGACGAGAACAGTGATGTGCATTTGTATGAACTCCAGCGCATGCTGGTATTGTAGGAAAAAGCGCAGACGAAGCTGCCATAATGGCAACAGTCTACAATAATTTGGATATAATTCCTGTACGAGTAGCCGATATTAAGAACTATCTATCACAATAATAAACACCTGGAGTAAGAGCAGTTGAATGAATGGAGAGGATTGAATAAGAAACAAAACGTAGTTAAATCTTCTCCATATATATGGAAGAGTGACGTGAAGCTGACTCGTCGAGAACAAGTGGCGGTGATCAAACTTAGAGTCGGTCGCACGCGAATAACAATTCATATTTGTTATCCGGGGAAGAAAAACCAATATACGGTGTTTATAACAAAGCATTTACAGTCAAGCATCTACTGGAGAGTGTACTATTTATGAGGACCTCAGAAAAAGGTTCGGTTTAATAAATAAAATTGCTGCTGATACGGAAAATGGAAATGAGGAAAAATAGTTGCGTATCAGCATGCCAGTAGACTATTAACCAGTCTATAACCAAATTAAAGCTGTAAAGGAATCTCTAAGTAAAGTAGTTCAATTCTATGGATATGAGCATTTTTAATCATTTTGGTATTGTTCAGATATTCGTTACTCATTTTGTCTTATGTGTTTTATTTATTATTTCCTTTCTTAATATCAGGGCCCTTGGTCGGTAAGGGACAGGTCATATTCCGACGCCTAGCCTGGGGCGGATAGCGTCCTGGGTCCCAGCTCGACACACCCCGCGATGACCCCTTGGTGGCGCGCGTTAATGTCATTCCTCCGATCTCATCGACAAAAAAAAAATATCAGGGACCCGTAACATCCAGGGCCTGTAAGTGTTCTCGTGTTTTTAATATATGTGAGTTCCTCAATGTTTTGTTGTGTTTTGGTGTTTTTAAATAAAATGTTAGGGTCCTCTACACCCTAACATATAACGAATCCGATGGTGATTTAAACCTTATTTTTAAAGAATGTGACGAGGGCTGATGACCATAGAAGTTCATACCATATAAACCCCCCCATCCCCACCCCCACCCCAAAAAAAAATATATATATAATTTTTCGTTTAGAAATTTTTTCCATTTGTTATTTTTTTTTTAAACTGTTGAACAGTTCAACCAGATGAACTACGCCGGTAGAGTTGTATAATTCTTTGGCAAATTTTTTTTTACTTTATATAAAAATAGGTATTAATATTGACACAGATTGTCAATATTTCACTCTACTAGTGAGATATTGACAATCTCACTAACAGTCATTTCAGTAAGACTTCAGTAGATTTCAGTAAGACTTACAGTCTTTTTATGAAATCTATTTTGGGAAATCTATTTCACAAAATAGATTGTGAACAGATTTCACAATCTGTTTTTATCGATAGCTTTTATTATCAAATTAACACTTTTTTTTAAGTTAGTTGGTAAGTAGATTTTGAATATTGTGGAATTAATAATGATTTTAATTTAACGTAAAAGGAAACTCATTTTTAAAAATCGTTGCTATTTTGTTCCTATTTAAAAAATAATTGTTATTTAATGTGATTTTTAAGACAGCAATTAAAAAGAGAATTTAAAATTAGAAAATTAACCTATCTGTCTTGACTAAGTAACATCTCGATAGGGTTTAAATATTATTAATTAACATATAATTAAATTATATTTATATAGAATATTAAAGTACAATATTCTTGTGTTTTTTTTAGATGTTATCATTTTTATACACAATAACATACTTATTATAAATAATAAGTTTTTAATGATAATAATTATTACTAGTAGAATAATAAAATTATGGAAACACGGAATTATTAGGCCTAAATAATAAGTAAAAATAAATAAGAATGTCGATGAAATTATAAGAGAGATAGAAATGAAAACGTGTAAAAGTTACGAATACATCTCAATTAATAGAAGAGAAAAAATTAAAGATGGTACTCTAATGATACATAGGGGGCATTAAATATAAACATTATTACTGACCTTGAGAATGAGAGGGGAAAGAGTAGATAAAGATAGAAATTAAGAAATAAGAAAGAGAGAAAGCGAAAGCATTGAGTAATGCACGAATGAATATACTTCTAGTTAAAGATTAACTTATGTTCAAATTTCTATAAAATATATTCCATGAATTACAAGTTTAAAAATAATTTGTTACCGTAATTATAAAAGTAACCTGTACATAAAATATATACTTTACAATTCATTATTACAAAGCAGTTTATCATTTTATCGTTTAAAACTATTTTATTAATATAAAATCGGAATTTTTTATTTATGTTCTTGCTTATTCGTATTTTTATATTTACTGGTATTTAGATAAAAACCATGATTTAGTTTGCTGTTTTATATATATATATATAAAACATATATATATATATATATTTTTTACATTAAATTTTACTTTAATTTTTTTAAAGTAAAACCTTTTTGTCTTTGGTCAGTTCAAAGATTATGTCGCATTTTTAATTACTTCTTAAAAATAAATCATAATACTAAATTAAAGCTATAAATGAATAAATATTTTCGTCTCGTATGTATATTTTTATTCGTATACTCGCCTAAATCTAAAGAACCAGTGAATTATTTTGAAAGATTTTAATAATGGTATTTCATGAATTTAGAGAAAATTTTTTACATGTATTTGAGTATTATACCACTACAAAATAATACATAGTGTTTCTTAATCGAAGTTAGTCACACTGTAAGAATGTTATACAATCTTACTAGTTCATCTGTGATAAAATATTATATACTAAATATAAAATCATTTTCTTTAGATAATACATTATACCACACAATCAAAAATATTAACTTTCAAATACATTTGTATAGTTTCATCATTCTACTCTAATTTATAATTTTTCTTCTACAATTTTCATAGCGCATGTCATTTTTTTCATGACAATATTTCTCTTATTTCATTTAATTTAATCTGTGAAATAGTCGGTGAGAAAATGGAAGGGCGGAAATTATTTTGCACTAAAATAGATACTGCGTAAACAGTCATGAAGTTTACTTTTGATTTATCAGAGAAAGTTGATCGACGAAGATGTAATAAAATTCCAAATAGAAAACACATGGGATTATATTTAGGAAAGTGGAAAGAAGGCACTGGGTAACATTTTGATGATAAGATAATCGTAGAGAAGTGTCGAGTTCATTTACTCGCTAACAAGAAACATATCACGTTGTAGTTTTGTGAATATTAGCTAAGAAAAGAGTGCACATATAATGAATGGCTGAAAGAACTAATTAAGGGAAGTTTGTCCTACACACTCTTTTTGAACAATTTGATTGATTTAAAATCTAAGGCACTTTTTTTATTATTGAGATTGTTAAATCGTGTTTTAGACGATGTATATAATTTAACGTTAATAAAGTTTATTCAAAGCAATGAGTGTTTGGCGATATACTCGTAAGTCGTAAGAATAACCAATGCTTTTTTTATCCGTTCCAGACGACAACGCAGATAATTTTATTGCTGTGATACTCGGATGAATTAATTTGAATACCATCATTATTTCAAAACTATAGGTCTTATACTAGAAATTAAAATCATTTCTGCCATGAACTTTTGACAACCGTGAAAATACCTAGCGTACTTTACCTGGAAAATTTTTATGTTAACACATAGCACTCACACGTAGAAGATCAAATCATTTATTGAGATAAATGACAGAAACGGAATAAATATATCTGTGGGCATGTACGCGCGTACACATACACTCAAACATGAGTATGTATGTACATACTTTTTTGAGGAGAGAGAAATTTTTTTTTTAATTTACTTAGAGATAGTAAACAAAACATATTGTTACTTATCATTCTTAAAACCTCTTTAAGAAAACTTATAAATTTACTGCTTAATAATAATTCTAGGGCAAATCTACATGTTTCTGACAGTTATAAAATATAAATTGGAAATACAAAATCCTTTAACCAGATCTTTTTCTCTTAAGAATGGATAAACAGATATTCTAAAATACATTTTCATAGCATTTTTGCCAAAGCTTCATTTTTCATTTAACTTTTTCAGAATATTCAACAGAATTAAGGAATCAATGTTAATATTGTTTCGCTCATATTTTTACCGATTAATTAATTTTCCCACAGAAACATTTAAGTTGGTACGTGAAAATATGGAAATAGGATTTTGTAGCATGTAAGCAATTATTTATTTAGATATCGTTCAAGACAAATTCTAACTTATGAATTAATTGGATTGCAAAATTTTTTAATATCTAAGTTCATAATTTTTGAAATTAAGAGAAAACTTAAATTAAGAGAAAATAGGTTTTCCATAAATTATTTGGGTTACGATGTATGATGAGTGTTTGTTTCATATAAAAACAGATTCAACCCACCGGGTTGTCTATAGGTAAACTCGTCGTTGTAAATCAGCTGATTTTAAAACTGAAGTTCGCAGGTTAAAATCTTGATAAAGGTAGTTAATTTTATTTTGATTTGAATACTATATCGTGGATACCGGTTTTTTTCAATTAACCACATGTCTCGGGAGTAGTCGACCTAAGTTTGTTCAAGACTGAAAATTTACTGGTACAGTTACGTTACACTGATAAGTCGCTAATGAGTTTAATCGTTGATGGGACTATAAATAAAAGAATTTTTAAAAAAATACTTTTTCCCACTCTTTTTTACCTCTTTAGAGAAAAGAAGAGAAAAAAATCTATCAAAATGGTAAATTACTACTTATGGGAAATGTCTAGCAGGTTTTAAAATTTCGAGCTCCATTTCAATCTCTTTTAATTTAATCCTTTAGAAATTGTTTATCAAAATAAGCTTTTATTACTTTTTTCTAAGTACTCCCTTTCAATTAAATATCTAAAATTTAGCTGTTTAGATACTAGGAAAATATATTAATGGGAATTACTTATTAGAAAACGGGAGGATAAAAACATACTAATTAGCATGTCGGAGGGGATTTTAAAGGGTCAATAGGTCATCCCAGTTTGGTGCAAAGTTATTCCAATAAGTTAAAAAAGTTAATGTTTACCAAAACAAAAAATATGAGTACCATGATGCCCCCTAGTCCGATGGAATCAAAATTCAGTCAAAGCTGGGATATATAGTCAAATATTTTTACCAGATTTCAATATTTTTGGTCGAGCCCACCGGGCTGGTCTAATGGTTAACGCAACATCGCAAATCAGCTGATTTCGAAGTCGAAAGTTCTAAGGTTTAAATCCTATTAAAGGTAGTTACAACTATTAAAGGTAGGTACTAGATCGTGGATACCGGTGTTCTTGGGTGGGTTTCAATTAACCACACTTCTACGGAGTAGTCGACCTGAATTGTAAAAGACTACACTTCATTCACCTTCATACATATCATCCTCATTCATTCTCTGAAGTTATACCTCACGGAAGTTCCGGAGGCTAAATAGAAAATATATATATTTTTGGTCAGTGGGTTTTCGATATATAAGGCAAAAACTCTTTAAAATAATACTGAATATGCTCCCACCCCAAAATCGAAACTTGGAATTTTAAATAATAAGTACTTTCATCATACTCTATTTTTTTTCTGTTTAGCCTCCGGAACCACCGTAATGTGTAACTTGAGAGGATGATATGTATTGATCTGAATGAAGTGTAGTCTTGTACAGTCTCAGGTTTTGAGATGCGTTGTTAAGTGAAACCCAACCACCAAAGAACAACGGTATCCACGATCTAGTATTCAAATCCGTATAAAAATTTTTATCTTTACTGGGACTACTTTTTATACGGATTCGAATACTAGATCGTGGATACCGGTGTTCTTTGATGGTTGGGTTTCAATTAACCATACTTCTCAGGAGTGGTCGACCTGAGATTGTACGAGACTACACTTCATTCACATCATTCTTATTCATCCTCTGAAGTAATATCTTACGGTAGTTCCGGAGGCTAAACAATAAAAGAAAAAAAGTTCTTTCTTTAGTAAGCCTTTAATAGGATTTGAAGCTTAGAACTTTCGACTTTGAAATCAGCTGATCTACTACTTTCATCATACTAAAGATTAATTATCGACAACCATTATACAGAAAGTAAATAACTCAAAATAGCGAAAATTACCCTTCGTTTTTTAAAAATATTTTCTAAAGTTTAATGCCAGCAACCACTTTCATATTTTATAAATTTTTAAACAGTTTTTGAAGAACTTATGTTGAACAAGTCTGGGAATATTAGTCAAAGTACAGGCTAACATGTATATCTTCCGGAAATTTCTGTAACTTTTCGTTCTGTTTTTAGGACTAAGGGAATCTTGAAACTTCGATATTTGCTAAATTCCCGACACAAAATTTTTGCTGATCGCTATACTTCCTCTTTAGAGCTACTCTGATGCAGTAGCATAGAGTTGTAGCCGGGAAAGTAAACCCGACACAAATGTACTACCCAGCAAAATTTACAAATTTACCACTAACCTGTGTAATCAGTCATAGATTTAAAAGACATCACATTTAATAATCATACAAGCTTCATGATTTAGCTTTTCATTTTTTATTGAAAGTTGATATTTTCTAATATTTGTCTTTAACCTAACAATAATTCATTTAAATAGCTAATCAACCCATAATGGATGTTATTAAATTAATTGAAAATGGAACTTTAAAATAGTTAAAATTAAATAAAGGTCTACTTGCCGATAAAAATAGTCAAATAAAAAACTATTTACATCCTGTAAGAGGAATTTTTTCGTAAATTTGATGTTTTTACAGTTAAAATAATAAACTTTTTAACAAAATACGAGGTGCACCACAAAACTTGAATGTATTAATTAATTGTATATAACACAATAACTAATAATTATTCATTAATAAATTTCCTTTTTGAATAATAAACTAATCCATTAAAATCATTTATGTAACAGCCATTTTTAATTCCAAAAAAAAAATTAAAGTGATCTTTATTTCTTCAGGTTTATTTGGTATACAAAAAAATTCTTACGTTGTAATTTTATTCAATTGTATTTTTAAGAAAAATTTTTTATTTAAAAATAAGTAGCTGTATTAAACACAAATAAATAATAATAATAATAAATAAAATTTTTAAACATGAAACGTAAAATCACAGTGGTTATATAAAATAATATTTAAAAATAAATCATAAAAAAATTACATAAAATTATAAAATAATCTTAGTAATTTAAATACCGACAAAAAGAAAATTCCATAAAAACAATTAAAATTTTAAAAAAAAGAAGCAAAATAGCAATAAACTAATTGGCAAATAAACTTATCGTCATAAATATACATATTTTATATTATATTCTATCTTATATACGTACTTAGATTTAATATAATTATTACGTATTATATGGTGCAACAAAAGAATTGTCTTCATAAAATTATTACATTATTAGATAATATTATAATATATATAGCATACTAAAATAACAATAACATCAACAATAACAATGAAGTATAATACATTTATTTATTATTCAAGGGCGCAATCTGTACAATTGTAACTTCAATAATACGTTATACCTTATTATAACTATTGTTATAGTAAATCATAATCGATTTATTATTATTACGTTTTTTTAATGATTTTTTTATTTTTGATGTTTTAATAAGGAAGAACGAATTTTATGACCCTGACGATGATAGATATAAACACATCAATACCTACCAAGCATAATTTAGTTTTTTTTTATAATTTTAATTTTTTATTAAACTTATTATCATGCTCATAAAAAAAAAATCATTATACGACAAAATTTTTTCATCCTTCTTGGTTTATAAAATTATTATTTCCTTTTTTTGTTTAGATTTTGCAAGATTATAAATTACAAAAAAAAGTTTGTACTTGAGGAGTTTATAGTTTTAGGTTTTAAAATATATACAGAAATAAATGTTTTTATACAAATGTTTTAGTCGTAAAAAACGCACAAAATAAATTTCAACATATTCACTCCTCAAAAAAAAAAAAAATACAATAATAATATTATTGTTGTATAAAAACTATTCCAATTTTTAATAATTCTTTAACATAAAAGGTGATCTCATGTTTTAATCTATTTTATCATATACTCTACATCGCTTGTAAATTCGCATTTTATGGTTTAAAAAGTGCAAATTGATAACGACGAATATAATTTTATACTTTTTATATTTTTTTGTATATGATTTTGTACAAAATGGTTGAAAAAATTAAAAAAAAAAATTACAACAAAGTTTTAATACTTTCCTGATATTGGTTAATTATTCTTCTTAAGTAGTGGAAAAATAATTATTCATGAAAAAGGTTAACGAAAATTTTTTTAGGGGTTGGACAATAATTAATGATAAAGTTTTATTATAAAGTAATCATAATATGTTTAAATAAACAAAAAAAAGTGCTAAAAATTAAAAAGGTTTTTTGGCTCCCCTCCTCCATAATCACTTTTCAAGAATTTTTTTTAAAAACATTTCAGAATTTTTATCGGTTGTACTACGAATAAAATGTTACCTAAGATTTATTTTTTGAGGCGTTGGAGTCAGTTATAACGAAATATTACTGTAATATTATTATTAAACGTTTATTGGTTAAAAGTTT
>JAAAKQ030047073.1:0-16435 GCA_010016005.3 Zanna intricata | reverse complement strand
TGTGTGTGTGTGTGTGTGTGTGTGTGTGTGTGTGTGTGTGTGTGTGTGTGTGTGTGTGTGTGTGTGTGTATGTGCGCATATACATTTTTTTAATTAATATTTTTTATATACTTATTAATTTTTTCTTTCGTCTTCACAAATACCTTGTTATGTTATTTTTTATGCTGAATTTAAACAATTATATTATAATTAATTTTATATAAACTAAACAAACACTTAATACATATAGGTATACACAACCATATCTACAAAAGCAACGTGTTCATAAAGTGCTATAGAAAGACAATAGTGTTTCTATACAGTATTAATGTATACATATATGAGTACCAGCAAACAGAAAGAAAGAAAAAGAGGAAGAAAGTAAGAGAGGTGGGATCAACGTCTTTCTTTACTGTATACTGATGTAAACGTATATGCGCATATTCATAAGTATATATATATATATATATAGAGAGAGAGAGAGAGAGAGAGAGAGAGAGAAAGAGAAGTGTATAGGGAATCACCGATGCATCATCGATGTTTTTTCTTCCACCGCTCATTCTACATATATTATACGCATATGTGTATAAATTCTCGCTCCATGTCTTTCTCTCCTACATATATGCTTAACGTCTCGTGACGATTTTTGATTACGAGTTAGCTGTTTTTCTCCATGAAAAGTCTATCACAAAAGTGTCCGGCATAACGCGCCAAGAAATGTTTTCACTGCAAAAAAGTTTAAAAAATAAATATGCGTATATGAGAAGTCGGATTCGAACCAATGTGTCCATGCGTACAAGGAAGTCATGTGGTATCCACATCAGATCTATTTTTTATGTACTTCGGTGAAGACATCATATGTTTGACAATCTTGTATAAATATGTTTAAACTAAATAATTTCTTTTCTGATGTATGCTCCAAAAAACAAATTCCATAAATCATATCAGAAATCCGTAGATATGCTGATCAATGGATATTAAAAGGAACTACCTCATTATTTGCCAGGATCCATTAAGGAAAACCATGGTAAGCTTGAGCAGAACAACAGAATAAAACAAAAAATCTATAAAATAAAGAATTAATCACCCATTAGAGCTTAAATTAGAGGATTTTAGATAAATGATAAAATACCATTAAAGAAACCGGCATATAATAAATAATTAAATACTATTTTTCATGGCACAGAAATTGACTTGTATAAAAAAGAAATGATTAAAAAAATAAAAATAAAAGAAATTAAATTAAAACGAGAAATTGTAAAGAAACCTTTAAGTGGTATAAAGTAACATTTACGGGAAAATAAATTCTATTAAACAATTATTTAGTAAATAAAAGATAAAAATAGCTGTAAATACAAATAATACACTAAAAAAAAAATATTTTTAAAAATAGTAACGTAGATGAGAAATATATATATATAAACAACAGGAATGGTATGTTCAAAATAAAATGTAATTGCAGTGCAACGTACATTGCATAAACAGAAAGAAAATTAAAATCAAGATGTAATGGACACATGAGATCTTTTAAAATCAAAAACAAGATTGTAATTATTCACGCATTTAATAAAAGAAGTACATACCTCGATGAAAATAAAAGAATCAATTAATTAATTCGTAATTGTATTAAAGAAAAAAGAATGAACATTTTAGAAAATTTAGAATTCTTTAAATTAAGGATAACAATAAAACGATCATAATTGAACTAATCCACAATCAAGTGGATGTCCTTTTCAAGAACCTCAATTTATGAAAAAAGGAATAAATAAATAAAATTACAAGATAAGTTTAACCATTAATGACAAATAAAAAGGAAGGCCAGAGAAGGCATGATGTAGATAAAGGAAGGGGGTTGACAAAACGCTTTATAAAGATTAACAGAAGTTTAAAAGTACCAACACAATAAATTTTGACAATGGAATAGTTCCGAATGAATCAAGGAATGATGAAAGAATGAAGCTAAGAAAGGTAAACAGTACTCAACATAGAAATCATAATATTCTTAGCTGAAAATATATTAATAATTATTATCTTGAAACAACAATATGATTAAAAACCATGTAAATCAGTTAAATCATAAATATGGAAATAATATTTAGGTAAATACAGAAAGATATTTTAAAAATGTACAAAATAATTCATAATGGGACGGTGTGTTGACGTAAATTTACGTACATGTAGCAAAAAATTAAGGTTTATTTTAAAAATATTATTTAAAAATTCATCCACAAAATAATTCTTTTTTCTGTAAAAAAAAAAAAAAATCTTTTATTTATATTTTAAATAAAGTGGTGGCAAATTTTTTAAATAGTTCATTAATTTATAAAAAAAAATCAAATAGTCTCATCGTTTAGAGTTATATAAAAACTGTTCAGTTTTCTGGTTTGATGGAGGTGGATATTGTAAATTTTTGTGTTTCTTTTTAAAGTTCTTTTTAAAGAATAAGTGACTATTTCTTTTTAGCGTAGAGTGCACATTCATAAATATAAGAATAAAAACGTTTTAATGTTTACTTCACGCCGAAACTACAGATCCAATTTTCCTATGAATTGAAGTACTATTCCTCTCAGTGACTCAAGTGACAAGAAAAAAAAAGATCAATAACACACACAAACATATAACAAAATGAAAAAAAAATGATCGACCGAGATGAAATTTTAAAAAATCAGTGGGTTTAAAATTTTAAATGAAATATGAAATAAACATAAAATTTTCTAAGAAAAAAATTATTAAAAATATAACTCTATAATGCAACAACGGATGGAAATAAATGAAAAATTTTAAAAACTATCATAAAATTTATGTAATAAAAGCTCCAAAATAACCCGCCAGGCTGGCTTAGTGATAAAACTCGTTGTTGTAAATCTAATAATTTTGAAATCGAGGGTTTTCAAGTTCGAATGCTAATGAACTGCTTTTGTTCGGATTTAAATACTAAAGTGGATACCGGTGTTCTTTGGTGGATGGGTTTCAATTAACCATATGTTTCAGGTATGTTATCTTCAGGTATGGTATCTAATTATCTTCCGGAACCATCGTAAGGCATTACTGCAGAGGATGAGGGAGGATGATATGTATGAATGTAAATGAAATGTATTCTTGTACAATCTTAGTTCGACCATTCCCGAGATGTGTGGTTAATTGAAACCCAACCATCATTGAACCATCAGTATCCACGATTTAGTATTCAAATCCGTAAAGAGTAACTACCTTTACTAGGATTTGAACCTTAGAACTCACGAGGTATGGTTGGCCTGAATCGGTATAAGATTGCACCTCACTCATAAGCCAGCACCAACGGGCCCGGAATCCAGAAAGCTGCACGAGATATGTGGAGACTTCGGGAATATTCATACGTAAGAAACTACATGCAAAATATTTTTAAAAAGTAATTAAAATAAACTACATAATCATCCTTTATATTATAATCAAAATGTATGAAATCGAACTATATAATTCATTATACCCGTGGCGGAACGGTGATAGTATCACAGCCTTTCCCTTCCGGGAGTCCCGGGTTCGAATCCCGGTCAGTCGTAATGTTTTCAATTCAACTTGTCGTATGGTGAATTAATTCATAAAAAAACTGTATGCGATTATTTTATTTAATTAATTAAAAATTTGAAGACCATCTAAAATAAATAAAAATTTTATTATAATAAATAAATGATAATTAAAAAATTATATTGAAAAAAACAACAAAAAAACAGATAATGTATTGTATTTATTTTTAAAAAATAAACAAATTATATGAAATTATTTCTACAGAATTATTAAAAAGGGTGGAGTTTTAACTGCGTAATAAAGTTATGCAACTCAGATTACCGAGGCTTTGTATTCAACAGACTTAAAATTAGAACATGGATATTGTTATTTATTAATTAATTCTTAGCTTTGATAACTCTGTAGGTTCACTTAGGCATATATTCCATTAATTATATATCAATTCTTTTTTTATGAAATCCTCTACTGCTTACTGATTTTAGATTTTCCTTTTTTATCCTGTAAACAAGATAATTTTACAATATATAAAAAAAGTGAAAAATTGGTTTTTTATCCTTAGTCTTTTGATTTAAAGTTAAATAAGAAACAAAAGTGGATGAGCCTTCAAAGAAACTTATTTATTAATCTTTTTTTTATTTTATTGGGTGCTGCCCTTTTTTAATTCATTTGAGAATAAAATTTTGGGCTAGATGCAATTTCATAGAGGTCCTAATAAGGTTGACTTATATGACTGTTACAGAATTTTGTATCCCGAAATGAAACGATAGGGAATCTTGGAGAGTTGCATAAAACCAGTCAAATGACTAAAAACAAAAGAAAAAAAAATTTTAGAAATTTTTATCAGAGATTTAAGTTATAAATACGGCTTTTTAATAACTATTTTAATTTTTTATGAAAATTTTTGTAAAAAAATATATTACTCTGAATAAAATTTTAACATAAAAGATTTATGGTGAATGTATTACCTACCCTTTTGGCCAATTATAACCAAAATTGAATAGCATTTTTGATCCATATTCAGAAGTCAATGAACAGAACTTCATAAAAATTGTTTCATCCAGTCTGAAGATACCAACAAAAAAGAAAACTGCCGAAAAAATAAAAATTAAAAATTATCTCCCATTTCTAAATGAAACTGCTCACTTATATAAAGTAACACACTAATGTAATAGTAATAAGCTAATAGTAATAGGGGGAGTAAAATGTCTAATTTGTACAAAAATGTGACTTTGAATACATAAATGGCAAAAAAAAAAGAAAAGGTTTTTGGCCCAACTCCTTTAAGAAATTTTTAATAAAATAGAATATATCTTTGATACGTATGGAACATTAAATTATGTAATAAAAAAATTTGCACTTGGGTAAAATTTTGAGAAATGGGAGCCATGAAGTCCGTATCTCCTACAATTTTGACTGATTTTTGCCAAAATTTAACGACATCGGAACTCTCTACATACAAATTACCGTTCAAAATTCATTTGAATCGGACCCTCTAGTCTGGTGATATAAAGTAATAAATAGATTAACAAAACTACGTATCTATAACTTCAGAAATTTTTTGTATGGTAAAGTTCTATTCGTAATTTCTGGCAAGTGGGGATCACAAAACATCAAGAGTTGTAAAACTCCCGACCTGCAAAATTTCACCAGATTACATACATCCCTTATACAGTAAGTAAACAGAATAATTATACCAGATGATTCAAAAAAGACTTCACAATTAAAACGCATATAAACATTTGTATAGATAAGTTACCGATTCGGTTGAGGTATCATTTTATAGCAAAATACATTAAGTTTTGATTCACGTAATTTACTAGTACCAAAATTAGGTCACCAGCGCTGTCACCAATGTTGTTATAATGGATAAATTTACTGGTGCGAAACGTGCTCGCTGTGTAGTTTTTTGGTTTCATGATTTGTTGTCGGCAACTGCAGTTCCACGTAATTTTCGTACAGAGTACGGTAGGGAACCTCTTTAGTAAGCATACAGTTTACTCTGGGAACTAAACCTTCATTGAGACAATTTCTCCTGTTAAACATATAAAATCACCAGGACGCCTGCGCATCCCTGAAGCTTGTGGAATACCTCAGAGACAGAAATCACCTAGTTCGAAGAAATCAACTCGACGTACATTACGTGATACTGGCATTCCAGAAACGACTGTTTGGCGTGTGTTACATAAACGATTGCATTTGAAGTCATACAAACGAGTCACAGTTTAACACATTACAAATGACGACAAAGTTTCTCAGATGCAATTTTGTGCGGAAATTATGGATAGAATTGCAGAAAACGATACATGTTTAAACAATGAAATTTTTAGTGATAAGTCAACGTTTCAATATCAGTGGCAAGGTGAACAACTACGGAATATAGGATAGCGAAAACCCTCATGAAACTTTGTAGTACATTCGTGATAGCCCTAATGTCAATGGTTTTTTCCCTAAGCAAACAAAAACTGTACGGTCCGTTCTTCTTCCAGAAGGCATCCTTAAATGATATCATTTATCATCATTATCAAGGACATATTCAAAACTTTCTAATTCCTCGACTAGACGACTATGACCAAGATGGACGGACGGAACTACTGATAGCAAGACGGGACACCATCTCACTAGCAAGAAGTCCGATATTTTCTTGGTAATGGATTCCCAGGACGGTGGATTGATCGTGAAGGTCCATATGCATGGCCACTTTGCTCCTCGGTTTTGACCCCGCTAGACTTTTTCTTGTAAAGTTTCATTAAAAATCGGGTTTGTGTACCACGTTTACCTGCTGATCTTGTAACGCTAAAACTCGAATTAACGCCACAGCTGCAGAAGTAACGCCTGACTTGTTGGCTATTGAATGAAATCGAATTCAGATTGGATGTATATCTATTACAAATGGAAGCCATATCGATCCAAACTGAATTCTGGTGACACATTTGATGTGTATTTTATGAAGTGAGACTTAACCGAATTTATAATTTTTATCAATAAAGGTTTAAATGTTTTTAAAGTTGTTAAGTCCTCTTTGAATCACCCGGTTTAGCCGGGAAAGTAAAGCAGTATTATCTTGTACACCACTTTAGAAATAAATAAATGGTGTGATTTGTATAAAATAAATATAAGAATATATTTTATTTGTACATTAAAAAAAAGTTATAAAATTTTATTCAGCCTTCATGAAGCCATGGTAGTAAGTTTAGACAATCGTCATTAGAAATTATTTCTATTTTACTTATTCGTTATAATTTTTTTATTTCAGTATTTGTTTTTGGAAGGTGATGATCAATTTCTTAATAAATTCAATACTATTGATTTGTGAACAGTAATTGGATATTTATATAATATTTTTAATGTATTAAAAATTGCTAACCATCCAAACCAAAAACTTTCTCAATTTTATTGGAACGCACTAGAAAAAATAATTAAACGAAATTTACAGAGGTTAATATTAAATAACAATTCTAACGAGTAAATATATAATTTGTAAAATTAACAAGATTAATTAATATAATTGACTGACATATTTTGTATTATTTTTCTGTTTAGGTCAAAAGATCAAAAAACGTTAAATATTGTTACGAGCAACTCATACATGGCACCAGAAATAGTTTTGCATCAATACAAACATCTACATCATTAATAAGTTTGGATACAACTTTGAAAACGACATGGAATGAAGAAGATGTTGAAACAACTGATAATCGAATTAACGAACAATTAGAAATTATTAATCAAGAAACACTATTATCATTTTAAATATGATTATAAGGTAATAAAAGGTGTTTACTCTTCTTTTTAAATTTGCAAACATTTTTGTAAAAAAAATTCTTCAAGAAAAAGTATAGTAATCTGTGTTTTAAAGATAAAAAATACATATTTTTATAAAATTCTTAAAAATGAATTTTTTTTTTCTTGTAAAAAGCTTATCTCTTATGTTCAATAAAAAATTTCCTGTACTATATTTTATTAACACCAAAACAAATTTTTATTATATATAAAAGTTCTTTAAGTATTTTTTCCACATTCATTCTGCTAAGGTATTCGTAAAATGTTAATCATCTTTTCCTATTGTGTTGTTGCATTTTTAAAAAAAATCTTTATAAATTTCCTCTGTTGTGCTTAATTTATTTATATTGTTTTCATACTTTAGAACGTCCTTTTTCTTAACATTCTTTTCTCTATTTTGTGATTTCTTTTTCTAAAAAATGTTAATAAATTCTCTTCCCCAAATAGAGCTACTGGAAGTATTAGAGTCCTGTAATATCCCATTTTTATAATTCTGGAAAGGGAGGCCTTGTTTTATAAATACAGCGTTTCAAAGTATAGAAATCCATCAACAACTTTAAAACCGTTCCAGAGAGAATATTAATGCCGGCCTCCGTGGTGCGAGTAGTAGTGACTGGGCCTTTCATCCAGAGGTCCCAAGTTTGAATCCCAGTCAGGCATGGTATTTCACACACGCTACAAATCATTCATCTCCATCCTCTGAAGAAATACCTAACGTATTTCTTCAGGTGGCCCCGGAGGTTAAAAAAAAGAAGAATACTAACTTTCAGGATAAGGAAACGGTCAACTGCTTTACTTTTTGACGAGAAGTAGAATTTCAATCCCTTTCTTGGTGGATGGTCCAGTGATTTCTACTCAAATATTTTAAGTGGCCTTTGTGTAATAAGCCATTTTAAAGACAAGAAAAATGATATGAATAAAAAGTTGTTACTATGTTTGTACCCAAAAAGGATGTGGGATAAATTTTGGATTTTGAAAAAGATACATTTATAATTTAAATAATTATTATCGCAAATAAATCAATTCATAAAAATTTTATTAAATGGAAATTATAAAATAAATTTATTAAAATAGTATATATATATATATATATATATATATATATATTTACATTTGCTTATTTACTTATGCTTAATTTTAAATAAATGTTCAAAATGTCCTTTATTGTTTGACAGTGTGTCAGTCGGTTGTAAAAGGATGATACTGCATTGTTCAGTGATTCCATAATGATATTTTGTGCTGATTTTCGAATTCTGACTTGTAAATCATATATACATTGAGTCTTGTTATGATAAACAATCCTTTTTCGTGGCCCCATAGAAAGTAATCCGATGATGATAAACCTGGTGATCAAGCCGCTAGCCATTCTATTTGATCCTTCAGCTAATCCAGCCACTAAGAAAAAATACGTTTAAAATTTCAGGTATTTGAAGACCGAAAAAAGGTCGGACATCATCATCTTGCTGGAACCAAATGTTTTGAAAGTCACCCTAAGCCTCTAATGCTTTTAATTGCGATATTGGTATTTTTCTCAACGACCTCTTCCGTATGACCTGATATTAAGACCGTCAGGTTATCGGCATACGCCAGTAGAAACACATTTTCTGGGAACTCACCCTGAGCACACCGTCAAAGGTGAGGTTCCAGGACAGGGGGCTTGGAGCGGACCCCTGTCAGCAACTTCCTGTAATGGAGGAATTCATTAATTATTGAACTTAGACATGTACTTATGTTTCTGTTTAGCAACTCCTCTCTTATAGTTGTCCAAGGGACCCTGTTAAAGGCGTTGCAGGATCAAGGAGGACCATCAGAGGGATCCTTCTGGTCCTCCAGGTGCCGCCCTGCACTCTTCTACCCACGTCACAACTCGCCGCAGTGCATCCACCCTGGATCGGCCTCTAATAAATCAGTATTCTATCTGGAACGATTTTAAAATTGTTGAGGGTTTCTATACTTTGACTACACGTATGTATTTATATATAAATAGATAAAAACAGTTAACAGTTTTTCTGAGATTTTGATTGATTTTTATTTTTGCTATATGAGAAACATTCTAATTTTTTCATAAGAAATTTGAAGCCTGATTTTTATCTGCGCAGTCTTTTATTTCGTTATTATTATTTGTTTTATAAGTGTTTGTACTTTAATATTACCAAGTTATCATTTATATCAACAAAAAAAGACGTGGGAAATAATTTATAATATTTCAAGCTAATAAATATATAACTTAGCTATTCTTGTTTTTTACTTTTTCTTTTCTTATTTTTAAGATTTTGAGTTATTTTCTCTTAATTATTGGCTGATGGGGAAATCTCAAAAACAGGTTATCTTAAGGAGATATCAAATTTCCATCATATATGTATGGACTTCAGTATTTTTTTTTTTTTTTATATTTCTCTTATAATATTATTTAGTTTGTAATTACTATTTTTATTATATTTAAACTCTTGTGATACCATATCGTTTTCTTTACTTATTGGATTGAAAGTAAACTTTTATTACTATTATTTTCAGTGTGAGATTTAAGGCGTAATGCAGAATTCTTTTAAAAATTAGCTTTAAAAAAATATTAAATGCTCTCCATTTTGGTTAGAAATTTTCTACGTCTAAATTTTTCAATGATGCGTTATAATGCTACAATTTCCATTTAAAATGTTTGATCTGTTCCTACATTATGGCTTGAGGTGTGGTGATCTCATATCGAAAAATATATCATTTTTTGGTAAAGGCATTGCTAAATCAAATTTTTCAATGTTTAACTTGGCTGAAAAGTTATTTAAGCGTAACCGTACTTTCTTAAAAAGTTGTATAATAAATAAAGGATAGTTATTATAAATAGAAGTTATTCGTTGTATATAATTTTGTAATATATGTACAATTCAGTTTTAGGTTGCAATCAATATTATATTTTAACAAAACTAAATAACTCGTACTAATAATATTCATTGCGACCTAAATTCAAAATTAAATTACGTTTATTTTAAAAAATACCGTTAAATTAAGATTAATTTGATAGCTATAATATTTATTTGTTACTTAAGTTTACAGTTCTTACTCTATTTAATGTGTAAATTCCAAATAAATGTAAATTTATATATTTTTTATAATAAATTTTAATGTAAATATTTTGAATGTAAAAATAAATAAATATATTCTAAAAATGCATTTTCTTAATTTTTACCCTCGACGGAACGGAGAATGGAATATGCGTTTGAGCGAAGAGATCGTGTGTGTGTCTGTTACCCTTTTCCTCAAAAATGCTAGACTGATTTCGTTGCGGTTTTTCGATTACAAAGGTATCACCTCAGAGCAGATTCTCAGATTATTTTTACGCTTATAAGCTACCAGGGGGCGCTGCAGTAGATACATTTCTTCAAAACGGCTTTTGAATAGTTCTGAGTCTCTAACTGCAGCAGAGCTACATTATTATGTTGATTATTAAATAATTTGCGCTGATAAAGTATATCAAACTTTCATCATCAACCAATAAACGCTCCACTGTTGAGCATAGGCCTACTAATCTTTAAAAATTAATTGGTAAAATTAAAAATTTAAAAAAACCAGGACGAAAAAACCTTAAAAAAACATGAAATAATTAAATAGCTATATTTTTACATTATAGTTCTCTGTGATATTGTGATCATTTAACATTTTGATTGACCATCGTGCGTGACCCGTAGACTGCATAGATACGTTTTAGTTATCACCATAGTCACGCACGACGGTTAATCAAAATCTTAAATTTTATTGTCTTATAAACAATATCAAAATGTCACAAAGAATTATAACGTATAAAATACAGTTATTTAATTATTTCATGCTTTTTAAGGTTTTTTCATGGTGGGTTTTTTTAATTTCCAATTTGTTTTTTATGTACCCAGTATTAAATTTGGATAAGATAAAAGTAGTGCACAAAATGATCTAACATGTGGTTCTGTTAAAAAATATTTATTTTAATCGCATTATTATATAATTGAAGATTATGTTCTCGTTATCCCATGTTCAATATGACCGCCTTCACACCTAGTAACTTCTTCAACACAAACTCCTACTCGCATATTGTGAATAACTCGACAACACAATCCTCGGTTATCTCGTTGCACTCCTCAATGATCAGCTCTCCAAGTTCCACCCTTTACGAAGATGTTTAGGGAAAATCTTTTTCTTAAGAAATCCGTAAAGAAGATAGTCATACGGATTCAAATCAGGACTGTTGGGAAACAGTTCTGTAAACGTGAAAAACTGTTAGGAAATCGGTTTGAAATGATATCTGCGTGAAAAATTTGCATGCAGAAAGTCTAAAAAAAATTAGTTTGTGTGGTCTGGCTCCATCCTGCATGAACCACTCGTTTTCTAATTGAAACCTTTTTGCAAGATGCAGAGTAATAAAATTATTACACAGTATGTTTAGTTAACGTTCACTGTTCACTGTCTATTCAAAACAATTGTTTAAATCTACTACAACAGCATTTTTTAGAATCAGGAGAGGATTTTGCAGTTATTGTTATTTTTTATTCGTTAAAAAATGGTGCCTAACACATATATGATCTTAATTAGTTGAAATTTCTAGATATTGAGGTGATCTTGCTTTACAGTCTCACCCCGTTGACCATTTAAGTTAAAAATCTAATTGCATCAATGCACCTTATATAAATGTAGTCCAGTTGTTCTGGATAAATAAGAAGCTAACCCACCGGATTGGTCTAGTGATTAAACTCGTCATCACAAATCAGCTGATTTCGAAGTTAAGAGTTCTAAGATTCAAATCCTAGTAAAGCCAATTACTTTTAAACGGATTTGAATTGGAAACCGGTGATCTTTGGTGTTTGGGTTATAATTAACCACACATCTCAGGAATAGTAGACCTGTGACTGTACAAGACTACACTTCATTTACATACATATCACACATCATCCTCATACATATCATTCGCATTAATCCTCTGGATATAAAAGGTGATTTAAAGTTCAGCACCGAACACACAGAAGTGCATACCAACATTAACATCTGGAAAATTTCTATCTGGTTTTTGGGTTTCTTAGGTGTCAAACGTCAAGATACGGTTAAAACCGCATATGCCCAAATTGGACCGATTACAATACTTTTCCTTCTAGAGCTATTGTTCTGTTATAATACTATCTAAACGGGAAAATAAAAATAAGGAACATTATAAAATCGTTTAATAGAACAGATACTCGGCAAAATGATCCACAAGTATGAGATGTACAACATATTTCAATGTAAAAATCATTAACACTAATGGTTATCTTCTACTGCTATAAAAAAAAATTCTGAGAATTTCTTGAAAACTTGGGTTTGTTTTCTTTTAATCTTCATGCCAATAAAAAGAGAGCAGAAAAGAAGAGTCAACTAATGACGTCTTATTCACGTAAAAACAATTGACGAATCTAATGGCAAAATTAAATTTATTTTAAGATATTTTTGATGCTACAATAACGGCACAAAAGTAATCCAAGTTTTATGGAGTTTACTATAGCTGTATTTATAATGGGTACTGATGGCAGTAGTAAAGTGAATCTGGTATAGTGAAGTCACGTAATCCTTTACGGTTTTTTTTTAGAAATTTAATGTTTCTGGAGGTCAAACCCGTATATCCGTTTGAAGAATAAAGTCCATATACCAAGAAAGATGATCTTCTGTTCCTGTGAAAAAATCATAACATCTTTAACTATTCAAATTTTCAACAGTTCAAATACTTAATGGTTCTTTTAATGGCGTAATGTTGATAATAATGAGGAATTTGAAACAATATTCCATTCATTATGTTTTAACGGTAAAATTATTTCATCATTAAAGGATGAAATTTATTCAATTCCGTTGATACAAATTTGGAACAATATAACCTATAAATTCAATAATGCATGTATATATGTTATAACACCCCTCTTAACAAACTGTGAATGAAATTATTACGCAGCTAATTAATTTATTGCTTGTATATGAGAGGGGTTGTATATTACACCGGTAAAGTTATTACATTAGATTTAAATTAGTTTATTTAGATATCTACTATCAATCAAAATTAATCAGAGATGTTAATTATACTTCTTTCCTTTTAAAGGTAATGTGTTTTTAATTATAACTATTTTTATTTTTGTTATTATTATTATTATTACATTTTTATACGGATATAAAATAAATCCACTTAGTAAAAAAATACATTTTTTGAATAATTAATAAAAACGCCCTCTTCCCTACTAATATTAAACGCTACTAATATTAAAAAAAATTTAATTTTTGAAAAAACCCAGCTGTGTTGTATAACTTCCTGACCAAGCCGGAAAAGTTATGCAATTCTAGCAACTGAGGGTTTTTCCCTTGGCAGACTACTACATAAGATGAAAATTATTAATAAACTCTTAGGTTAAATAAAAGTAATTCTGTAAATCCGTTCCGACATATTTTTCTCTAGTAATTAAAACAAATTGTTTCATTCTATAAAAATACTACATATATAAATATTCCGATAAGCTACAATACCCAATCAGTACACTCCAACTTGACTGTAGAAAACATAAAAAATATATTAAATGTTTTAACTATAAAAAAAAGGGGGGGAAATAAAACTTTATTAAGTAAGTGCTTTGTTCTGACTGCAAAAATAAAAAAAAAATTATTTATTTATTCATTATTTCTCTTGTCCTCTTTTTACTCTTTCAAAGCTTATTATATTTTTCATACAAAACAATTCTTATATCAACTTGTTTGTTAAATCTACTTAAAAACTAGTAACATTATAAAAGTTCTAATATATCTAATCCTTTAAGGTGAAAAAAAAATTATATACTCCAAAGAAAAAACATTAATGTGTATTACCATCACATTAATTTAATTGTACTAAATGAATGAAAAAATTAAAAAAAAGAAACAATAGCATTGTGCTGCCTATGACAAAATTAAATGAAATAACACTCATACTTATTATTTGTAATAAGAATTAACATCCAACCTTTGCCATTAAACCTTGGTACCATCAGAACTGCATAAAAATAGGTTTTAATATTTTAATACTCCAAAATACCAAACAAAATTCCTAACAATTTTTCGAAAATTTTATGAAATTTTGTTAGAAGATTTTGAAAACTTCGTAATTAATGATATTTTAAACAAGTATTAAATATTGTTGAGGATTAGGTATGTGGACGACATATTGGTCATACAATCCAACTACAAATGAGGAACATTTGACTATTTTAATTATAATTAATGACTTAAAACTCACGTTTGAAGAGGAAATTAACAGGAAAATACACTTTTGGACATTAAAATTGAAATAAACGGAAACAACATTACAAAAACAACCACCTCCGTGGCTGTTTTCACCCGGAGGTGTTGGGTTCGAATTCCGATCAGACATGAGAATTTCTATTTGGGCTAAATGATCTTAGCAGTTGATTCTTACATTAGCATATCTCATTAAATAAAAAAAATAATAAATAGATAAATTAAATAAGATATATAGAATTTTATTAAAAAAATCCTTATCTCGAATATTCAGTTCCATATAGTTAAAATGATGAACACGAGTATAAAATTACAATTTTTAATTTGAATAATAAACCGTGTTATAGAAAAAAATAATTTGATATTTAGAAGGAAATGAAAGTAACAAAAGAGATTCAACAAAAAGGTGTTGAGTTTACAGTGGGTAGAAGCCCTGAGTACAATAAAAAAAGGAAATAAATATTTATTTACTGATGAAAGTGACTACAGGAACTTGTAAGATTGCAGAATACCTTTAATGTGTCTCACACATGAAATAACAATATAATGGTGTGTGATAAGAGTAAATAATCTTTTTCTCCTTTGAACTGAAAGAAATTTATTTAATGAAAAGATAGTATCACACTTTTGTTCTAAACAATTGCCTTTTAAACCTTTTTTATTTTATTTCTATCTTCCCGTAATTTGTATTTTTATTTTGAAATACAAAACAAAGATACCACAAGGTCCAGCCAACTTGGCAGGTGAATTTCCTTTATTACTGTATCGTAGAAAATATTTAATTATACTATTAATTACATTATTCTTCCCTTTGTAAATTATATAAAACAACATTTGTATTTCCTCTTCCATTTTCCTTTTACTGGAATTAAACCACAGACCACATTTTTTCAAAAGTTTTTCTGGACATTTTCGGAGCAGTAAAATGTAGATAGTTATAAAAAAAAAACAAATGTAAAAAAAATGTCATTCTAACATGTTGTTTATCAAATTGTTATTTATTATACTACAAAGTTCCATTTCGATTAAAACAATTTTAAATCGACTTTGTTGTTATATGTAAAAAAAAAAAAATTCCGGTTTTGATGGGTGTTTTACTACATATTTCTAATCACTGGGATGATAAGTGCATTACCAATTCGGCTATATCGCAGTTGTCGAAAAAGTAATTTGGATTTTCAAAAATAGAAACCTTATATTTGTTTTGAAGAAATTCTGTCAATGTTATAATTTTGTTTTTTATTTTGATATCTGTCACTTTTAGCATACATAAATCAAAAATCGCGCGTAATTTTATTTGTTTACGGTAAACTTATATTTAAATTACATTATTTATATTATATTAATTATATATTTATATTATATTTCAACATTTATTGCAAAAACAAACATTTTCGCGATTTTTTACTTTTTTATTTCCGTAAAGGTAAAAAGGTTACTAAGGCTCACAGAGATATGTGGGTGTTTATAGTGTTGATCGCATAAAAGAACGCAAATGTCATAATAGATTTAAAAAATTCCGTTTGGGAGATTTTTCACTCAAACATGATCGAACTACTGACCTTGTTGAAAACCAAACAAAAACACTAATTGAATCCGATCGTCATAAAACTTTGCGAGAAATTGCAGAAAGATAATTATGTCACACAAAACAAATAAAAATAACATCAGATGTTTTGAACTAATTAGAAAGCTTGATATTCAGGTTCCCCATGAATTGGAAAAAAATTACTTGAAATAACGAATCAGTGTTTACGATATGCATCTCAAACGAGATGAAGTTGATCCGTTTTTTTGAAAGGAATTATCAACGGTGATAAAAAGCAGATCATCGATAATAACATCGATCGAGCCCTGAGGTAGATAATCCCCACGTCCGGAACATTCCATCTACGTTCCACGTCCAGGGCGGAAACAGCTGTACTTG
>JAAAKQ030047062.1:4913-16435 GCA_010016005.3 Zanna intricata | reverse complement strand
AAAACATAAGAAACCATAACATTTACCGCTAAATTTGGGTTCCCAGAATTTCGGTGACATGTTATTTAGCGGGAGGAACTGAAAACCGAGCGAAATCTTTCGCTAGCCGTAACTCGCTAACAAAATGTTTTCAGGCATACGTTTATTAGAAACTTTTTTCTTATTTTTAGATATAGAATCCGTTTCCGAGAGATTGCCGTGCAGTTTTGATATACCTGTGTATATATATATTATTATATATACACTGTATAGAATGTACATTTAAACAGTTTAAGAAAACATATCTCCGATTTGTTGAATTTTAATAAAATATTTTAATATACAAATTCATATTTTAGCCGTAGTTGGGTTCAAAATAATTTTTGTTTTCGTTTTGGAAAAAAAATTATCATCTACCACTTTGTTTTCTTTTTCCCACTATGTGTTGTGTACTTTCAAAATATTTGATGTATATTTATTACAATTTCTGCGATCATTAAAATGCAACAATTATATGAATAATATAAGCTATTAAATAGATATTCCTTACATTCTTTTTCCACGCTTGAGAAATTAATTAACTTTTAATATCAATAGATAATTAAAATATAATTCTACTTTTAGATTCATACTTTTGATCAGTGATCAGTAGATAGTTTACTTAAGAATCTGAACAATGTTGTATTATGTTAATTAATTATGTATAGATTTATTGAGTAATGTGCATGTCATGTTATATAAATGTTTGCATAGGTCTGTAATTATTATTAAATAATGCACGTATTAAGTATTTTTAGATAAATTGTGTTTTGCATAAAAATTTTTTTTTTTTAAGTTTTCATCAAACTACTTTTTATTTTAATTATTATTTTAGTACGCATGCATAGGTTTTTTTTTATTAATAAATAAAGAAGGAGGATTAGGTGTTAAAGGAATAAATTGCCATGTAAAACTTTCAATAAAATGAAACTTTTTTCTCTTAGAACATAATTTTTTTTTAAATGTTTAATATAAATTTTAAGTTAATTTTATTAACAGTTTTTGTTTAATTGAATAATTGAAGTTATTTTATTTGTTATTTTAAACGATTGATTTTATATATATATTTTTTTTTTAAATAGTTGTGAATTTCGTGATAATTTCGTTACGTATTTATATCAAGTTCTACAGTAACGTAAACAAGTTACTTCAAACTAATATTGGTTTTTTAATCTGTTTATCTATAAAAAAATATTTTTAAATACATAACTTTTTCCTAACTGAAAATTTCCATAATTTTCCTAACTAAAAATTTTGATTCTAACTTTTTATAAGATGCGCGGTTTTAAGGATAAATGAAAAAATAAAATAGTATGGTATTTTACAATGTAGGGAATTAAGTTAGATTTTTTTTATTTCGACAGTTGAATTTCAAACTATTAATTTTTATTCTAAAAACAAAGGAAAATTGAAAATTTCTTTATATTTATCAGTACATTAGCCGGTTGTTTATTGTTAAGTAATTAATTATGTAATGAATTTAAAACTTAATAAAATGGTTCATAATTATTTTAAAATTTGATATTTGTAATAATTTATAGTTTTAGTTTATTTTCCAAAATGAAGATAATTTTTTAAGTTCAAGATCAATTCAAAATTTAAATATAAAAAAAAAAAAAAAAAAATATTAAATATGTTCGAAGAATTGAGAAGTATAAATGGCCTAGGAGAATGTTAGAATGGGCTCCTGAGAGAGGAGGAAACGTGGACAACCTCCAAAACAGTGGATGTCTGGAGTGATGAAGGCCATGGAGAGAGGAATTTGGAGGAGGAAAGTTGTGGTATAGAAGAGTTTTAATGGTTGGGATTGAGTGATGGCCTTTATACCTATATACAATCGCCTAAAAGAAGAAATTTAATAATCTTAAATATTTCACGTAAAGAATGATTATTTTAATTTTTGGTAAAAATAATTTGCTTTGTTAGGATTTAGGTTTTCATTGCTGTAAATTTTTTTAAAAATAATACTAAACTAAAATTATCCGCGAGAAAATTTTTTTTTTAAAGTTCTACTCTGTTTCCTTGTAATGTGAGTTCCTTGTATCAGATGTATAGTTACGTAAAATAAGCATTTGTAATAGAATATGTATTATTTGAAAAATTTTCTGTTATTAAAAATTTGTGGGTGTCAAAAAATAATCAAACTGGGTCAAGATAATGATACATGATTAATAATTATTAACCAGTTAAAGAATATCAGCGTTCTACTCGTAGAATTTGAAAATAAATCAGAAATTACTCTTTAATTTCATTCTTTAATTTTCTTTAGCATTTGGTGGATAAAGATCATAAATGAAATTGCTTAGATTTAAAAAAAGTGATCGGGTAACAAAATAAGATAACTCTACATTTGTTCCGCAATTATCAAGTAAAATACTAAGCTCTATCCTTTCCAAAAAATAATTAACACGACTAATACAGTGCACAAGGCTCTGAAAAAGCTGTGTTTTTGAACTTTGCAAACAAAATTGAAGTAGTACATTTATGAATGGATATTAGATACGTACATTAGAAGATTCACGCTTGAATCTTATCCATAATCACCCAAAACATCCCAAATAAAAATATCGCTACTGGTAGTATACTCGTAGAATTTCATTTGTTTTATGTATACTTTTAGAATGTGGGCTAACATTAAATCCCCTATGATTAGCCTTCTTTTAAGTTACAGGATATTCTTAGTATTATGTCGTTTTGTAGATTACACAACTCACTAATACTGATGTGCGTTACTTTAAAGCCGTTTCAAAAAAAAGATAAGAGGAATGATTTGTCAAAGTATGGATCGTTAAAAAAAATTAAACTCCTGTGTGGGAGTCTTACTTATACAGTTGACGTTATCCACCTTATCTTAACTTCTTACTACACTTTCCCTACGCTCTGTTTCCCAACTGAAATGTTAAACTAAAAATACTTTCCCTGTGCAAGCACATATTTACATATTTTATTCATTTTAATTTCTGTTACTTTTTCCCAAGTTTTCCTAAAATATTAAAAATGAAACATTCTTAACTCTCATTAACTCTCTTAAGTTTCGTTACGTAGAAAGTTTATCTTGTGCTTAGATAAATAAAGACATTTTTTATTATATATTTTTTTTATTATTACTCCTACTATTGTAATATAGACTGAACTCAACTTAGAAATATATGTTTCCACATTTATTACATTAAGTCGTAAATTGGTAAATAATAATTTGTATATGTGAAAAATTAAGTCAAAGTCTAAGTATAATATTTTAATATAATTTAATTTAGACATAGTTCGTTACATTCATGTAAAATTAAAAAAAAAAAAATTTCAATAAAAATCATTTTTATAACTTATTTACCGCATCTTTTACAATGTTTATATTAATTTAACCATTATAAAATTATTTAAATAATATTATTCGATAAATTTCATCAATATTTCAGCAAATATTGAAATTTAAGAACAATAAAGGAAATTCTAACCTGTAATTGTGTTTGTAAAATATGGAAAATAATAATTTAGTATTATTTTTTTTTTTAATTACAGCAACTAAAACCTAAACCGTAACTACCAAATTATTTTTCCCCCAAAAAAAAATTCTTCTTAACGCAAAATATTTAAGATTATTATATTTCTTCTTTTAGGCGAGTGTATACAGCTTTAAAGGCCGACACTCAATTCCAACCATCAAAACTCTTCTATCCCACAACTTGCCTCCTCCAAATTCCCTCTCCATCACCTTCATTACTCCAAACATACACTTGCCTTGGAGGTCGTCCACGTTTCTTCCTCTCTCTTGGAGTCCATTCTAACTATCTCCAAGGCCACTTATACTTCTCCATTCGTCGAGTATTTTATCAAAAATACCGATATAATATTCATTTTCTTGATTTTTATCAATTTTTAATAAAAACTTCATAAATTATTTCTCTGGCGTCAGAAAATGTTGTGCTATTGTTTAATTGAAAAACTGATGTTTAGATTTAATAGTTAGTGATGTTTAGTTTAATAGTTAGTTAGGTTATTTTTTCGTTTCTTACTATATAAAAAAACTAAAACTATATAAAAACTAAACTCCTTTCAAGTACACAGAACTCGGCCTTATGTAATATAATATTGAAATTTTTTTTTAATTTTTAGCCTAACCAAGCGAAAAAAAATTGAGCCACCACATTGATATCTATGATCAGCTTAAATATTTAATTTATTTTATATTGAATTATTATAATAAAATAAAGAAAACTAACAAAAAAAAAAATCATTCATATTAGTTATTAAATTTTATTTTAATATTATTTAAGAACATATAAAAATATCATACTTGTAATTAAGGTAATAAATTTTTATAAATAATAATTATACTTTAATTAAAATATAGTACCTAAATGTTTTATGAATTTTTAATATTTAAAAGCGGCAAAAATATAATACTTAAAATGAGATTTTTAAAAAATGAATTTATTTTAAACGAAATGAAAAATTTATCTTTACGTATAATCAGAAATCTCATAAAAACTTGTATTTTTATCAGTAATAACATTATACCATTAACAGTGTAAGTTATATATTTATGTAACTAAAAATAACTTCACTTTTTTTTTAAAGTAAGCTCAATAAAGGCAACATCATTATACTTTTAACATAATATTCCTTTGGAAAAAAAATCTATAATATGGTTTTTTTTTTTTAAATTATTTATGTTAATGCACAACCATAATATTATATTATAATATCTTTTCTTTTCTTTACATAATAAATATGAATTATTTGGAACAACTTTAATATCTATTTTTTCGTTTTTGTTTTTTTTTTTCTTTATTACTAAATATGTTCTTAATATTTACTTACGTTTTACATTGTTTAGCTTTTAAGCCAACTTATCTTTTATATATAAAAGAAAATATTAACACATGAAAAATATTACATTTTAATAAATATATTTAATAATTTATTACAATTATTTTTTATACTTTAAAATTAATGAAACTGAATAAAAATTATTCATATTGAAGAGTGTTCTTTGAATTATTAAATAATTGTAAATTATGTTGTTTAAAAGTAACTTTATATCATTAATCCGGATGATGTTTTTAGAATTTTTTATTCTAATTTCAAACATACAATTTTTTAGTGTATCCGTTACTTAAAACAATTCCGGTTTTATATTAATTTTTAATGAACTGTATGACAATTTTTATATATTATTTGAATATATACCAGGCATTAATTAAAAATATAAATTCTCAAGAGTGCAACTATTTAAATATTTAAAATTTATTTTCAAAATTTTTATCTACTTTTCGAAGAAAATTACGATATTACATTTGGCTGCATGGCGAGATTGGAGGGGGTATGAAAAGAGTTTTCTTTATGGTTTGGGTGATGAAGATTACGAAAATATAATTCACTTAATTTGGGATTACCTTATAGATTTATAAGCTTATATATAAAATTTTCCGCCTCATAAAATAAATCATCAAAATTCCTAGATCGATTTTATTAAAATTTAAATAAACTGTAGTAGTGTTATCATTTTAATTTTTTTTTAAGAGAAAAAAGACATCGCAAAAAACTTTACCGAATAAATAAAAAGATATACTTTTTATTTTTAATATCATAAATGTTATACAGTATCTATTCTCAGAAAAGGTATACTTTTACCAATCAAGAAGGAAGGTATATTAAACCAATAATTAACAAACCAAAGTTTAAAAACATAAGATATACAATACTAATACCATAGGTGTGCCGGTTTCCACGGCGCGAGTGGTAGCATCTCGGCCTCTCATCCGGAGGTTCCGTGTTCGAATCGGGCATTTTCATACGCTAGAAATCATTCATCTCACATCCTCTGAAGCAGTACCTTATAGAAGTACCGGAGGTTAAAAGTGTGCTTGTTGCATACTTCACCTCTGCTAGTAGCTTCCTACTAAACAAAGTACATTGTACTTCTAATTATTATCTTTTTTTTTTTTTGTTTAATCTTCGGAACCATCGCTGAAGTATATCTTCAGAGGATGAGATTAATGAATTGTAGCGTGTGTGAAAAGTACCATGCCTGATCGGGATTTGAACCCGGGACCTCCGTATGAAAGACCGAAACGCTACCACACGCGCCACGGAGGCTACATTAGTAGTAACGCCAATATAAAATCAGTCATCTGTCCTGTGGGACAGACTGTGTAAACTTACCATAACGTCTTTTAAATAAAAGCAGTGAGATATTAATTAACTGTATTTGTTTTACCTGAAAGTTTTTCTACGATATTTAACTAATCGATACACAGAAACATAAAAATTTTATGTAATTTTGGGAAATTTTGACTAATTTTTTTTTTTTTTAGCCAAGTAGAGAAAATTAAATCTATAACAATAGAGTTCTGCTTTCGTTTGTTAATAATTTATACATATATCATTGTATTTTCTTATAATACTTAAAATAATTTATGTCAATTTTTTTTTTAATAGAAGTATCTTTCACTTTCATATTGATTGAAAAAAACAGTAAAAAACCAAATTAAAATTTTTAGTAAAATCTGACCCTATTGTGATGTATAAGTTATATGTATAAAATGAATTTTTATTTATTGAAAAGTCTTAATTGCATGTCACTTTTTGTAAAACAACAGTTTTTAATTTTTTGGTTTTGTTGTGTTATTGTAACTTTTCATTAATTAGTTTTACTGCATGTATTGTGTGTAGTTAAATTGCATTTTTATAATTTTTGAATTTGACTGTATGTATTTTTTCCATACTATTACAGCCTTTGTAGTACACAATTTTGCCTGATTTTTCATGCTATTGTATTTATTTATATACTTTATTGTTATTCATTCATGTTTGCTTTGTTCTGCAATTGCAAGAATGGTAGCAGCCATTTATTGTGTTTTTGCTTGTTGTATTATTGTTGTTATTATTATTAATAAAATGATTATTATAATAGTTTAATTATTAGTCATAGTTTCTTCAATAATCAATAAATCTGGATAATTTATTTACGTATATTTAATTTCCTTTTTAATAGATTCGTATCCGTGTTTTTTTGTTAAAAATAATGAAACAATATAATTATTGTTAAGAATAATTTTATTTTATATTTCATATTTTCTACAAGTTTAATTTTTCATTGGACTTTCGTTAGCGTGTATGTTGTAGATAAATCTTTAGTTTTTGTTTTTATTTATTTTTGTTGATTGTGTCATTATTTCAAGGTTATTTATATCATTCCGTGAAATTACAAAGCTGATTTTTTTCCCCCATTTTAATATATTTCATATAATTCAGGTTTGATTCATGAAATATCTTGTGTATACATTTAATTTTTTTTTTTTTATTTTAGTTTTTATTTTGTAATTTTCCACATTCTGCGATAGTATTTTATCTTTTCATGATGAAAAATAAGTAGCAATTTTAAAAACTGTTATAATATACAATAGGAGAAAGTATTATTACTGCCTAAAATTTATCCTCTTTGAATTTGATATTTCTTGACATTTTGAAATCACCAATTCCAAAATAATAAAATATTGGTTACAGATATAAAGGTATATGGTAGTTTAAACTGACAATGGTTTTGTTATTATTAGGGAACTTAATTATGCTAATTACTGAGGATATTTTTAAGCCTTGTTTATTTTAATGGGGTTATTTGTGAGACTTTAAGCAGAACACAAAATAATCAGAGGAAATGTTACTAAATTTAAAAAACTGTAACTTCATAAAATGTGAGTTTTGTCTCTAATTTTGTCTACTTCAACATTTTAATTGGTATATGTACATTTTCTCTGAATAAATCATTGTTTGTCATACTCGTACTAGGAATAATTTTAAAACTTAATCTGATTCTTTGATAGAAATACAGAATGTAGGAAGGAAGTAAATGTTTTTCTCTTAAGATTTTATTTGCTCAAATAATTCACAATATTTCACAAATATTAGGTGTCATTTTAGCATAAGTTGAACTTTTGTTTTTTTAATTTTTCTAGTTCAGAAAATCATTCCAAAACACTTTTCTCTTGATAATAATATAAGTAGGTAAGAAAATAAAATTAATGTCATTGGACTGACAAAATGTTTATTTTATAATTACTCGCGGAAAAGGTAAAATTTTATAAATTTGATTGTTAAAAATGATTTTTTTAAATTAAAATAAAAATAAAATTTAAAATTAAATTTTTTTGATCAGTTTTTTATAAATTCCGAAACAATTTCTAAATTTAAAAAAAAATCCCCTTTTATATTTTATTATATTATTACCAAAAAATAAAATTTTCAGCAATGCTTTTATCCAAAAAAAAAGAAGATTTTTAAATAAGCAGAAAGATAGATAATTAGAAAGATTTTCAGATTCAACCACTTGTCTGAACACCAGTCATCATTAGTCTATTTTTCATTTCCTTACATGTATAAAACAATAAGATCAAATTAATTAGGTAGTAATATTATGTTAAAATTACAAACATTTGAGAAGAAATTATTTTTCAGGTTCTCTGTTGTTTTGTGGATAATATTAAATCGTTTAACGCGTTGGTGTTTGAATTTTACATTTAGTGTAAAGAGATTTGTTAAACAACGTGAAGGTGAAGCGTTCATTTTGAAACCGTTCGCTACTTTAATGAACTAATCGGTAGGATTATAAAACATTTTTTGCATAATTATATTTCTTAATAATACCCATTCAAAGGTTGCAACAGAATTTGTATTAGTTTGTGAATAAAGTACTTACTGAAGCTTAAATTTAAGTCTCGTTAAATATAATTTACCTCCCTTAAACAAATTGGATAGAAATATAATTAAACTTATAAAAAAAGAACAATTTTACCAATAGATGTAACATTATATTAGTAATTTTATGTATTTTAATCTCTGAATAAATTAAAAATTACGTTCAGTAATTCAGTATATTACTGATCATGAATTATTATACTACATGTAAATATTAGATCAAAGAACTCTGTATCGACAAATAGTATATTGTAGCCTATCATTTGCGTAATCATTAAACTTAATCCCGCTTTCGGTAACCTATTTTATAATTATATTGTTTTACACTTGTTTACTCTTTGTATTGTTATAAGTTTTTTATAAACAAATAATTTTACAAAGATAAATTTATAATTTATTAGCTCTTTGATGTTTTAAATATGTTTATATATTAAAAAAAAAAAAACTGAATCAGGCATATATACTCATAAATTATAGAAAAGTGTTTTTATATTTAAAAAAAAATCTTTATTTATCCATCAACAATGATAACTCATGTGTGTGTATATATATATATATAATTTTTTTTCATGAAAATTTATTGATATATTATTTTATTATTCCCATAGAAAAAATACTAACATCATGTTTACATAATTTAAAAATTATTTTAATTTTGAGAAAGATAAATAATGTAATAATTTAAAATAAATATATTTTTTAATTATAAAAATTAACAAACACAATAAAAGTTGGATAAATTTAGTAAAATTCATTGAATACTGTCAATGAGATCTAATGTTAAAGCATATAAGATAAGAAATTGATCAATTTCCAACTTTAGCTTGACACATTTTCATTAGTTATTATTTAACTTAATACTCTATTTTACTTATTTTAATACCTATTTTACTTTATACTCTCATTATTTAAAATCTTACATAAAAATTAATTATAAAAATAACAATCAATCAATTTTATCTTTGTGATCCATAATTTTCTCTAACTTTCACAATTTTTAGTTTAGAAAAAAAAGTATATGTAGATCTATACATATATATCTATAATGAAGTTTAAACATAGCTAAACCAAACTGTGATATTAACATCAATGAGTCTTTGTAGTATTTTTACGTAGAAAATCATTAACCTTTTAACTTCTTGGAATTTATGCGGATAAATAGTAAAAAAAAAATGGTGTGAAATGTGTAATATATATATATGTATCAATTATTCACTTTAAATTAGACAGATTTTCCCTATTACATATTTGCATTTTGCTTATGTTACACTTAAAACAAAAAGACTTGTAATACTTATAATAACTCAAAAACTCATAATACTGAAAAATACAATTTTTTTTTACTGAAATTACTACGATTTGTTTAAATAAGAGTTTTAAAAATTATATTTCTTATATTTATATAGCTGTTTATATTGTGAGCTTATTATATCTCAAGATGCCTTTCATAACAAAATAAAAAATTATAATACGAGTATATAATGCAAAACACTGGTCTTCTCTTGTTTTATTTTATTATAAATTACGTTATTATTAGTAGCCTTTTTAATTCAAATTCTTTTTAATACGTAATTCATTTTTTTTCATTGACCTTCGCCAACTAGGGTTAAAAAATTATAAAATCCGTCTCGTTTGCTTCAGACGAATTTTTAGATAAAGTGCAGTGAAATTCATGAAGTATAAGCGAGCTAAAATTTCTTTGATATCTGGGATTTATCTCGTTTCTATAAGAATGTCCTGCGGTGTTTAAATGATAGTCATAATATATTTCGTTATTTTACGCTGCAGCGTTTGAACTGATAAGAAGTGAGTGACTTAGTGTATTTTAATTTTCGAAATGAAAAATTAGACATTGTAAAAGCGTAAACTGTATTTTACTGAAAATAAATTTTATTAGAACCCTTTACTATGTGGTGAAAATTAGGCGAAAAACAGACACAAAATAAAAACTTTTTTTAATATTTAACAGCTTAAATATAAAAAGTTGTTACTAATTTTAAGTAAAAAATTATTATAATTTCATAAAAATAATTATAATTTTAGGTGATATTAATAATAAAAGAAAATATTTCAAAATATCCTGTTAAAAATATTTTATTACAAAATTCCATAACTAATTATCAAGGAATTTTTCAATCCATTTATTATGTCAAACATACTCGTAACCAGAATCTCTATATAAATTCTGATTTCCGTTGTGAAAAGGCAGCGTCTCTGTCTTTCATCCGGAGATCGAATTCCAGTCAGGGATGGCATTTTTTATATGCTACAAAATTCCATTTCCACATTCTACGTACAAGCTTCAAAACTTCTGTATAATTTCATCATCAATAAGTTAATTAATTAATGATGAAAAACACCCATCGCAAAATAAACAAATTTACTCTAATCTCAATTTTATAATTTTTTTTCTTCAAAATAGTTACATTTTTACTAACTGATTAAACGGAAAAACGACTATAATTGTATTTATGGAAGGGAAAATTTGTTCATTACTAGAAATATTTAGTACATAATTTATCATGTTTACATCTCGTGCAGTAGCAAGATGGATCTTGAAATCTCCACCGAATAGATTTCCGCAATCTATATTTTACGTATATCAACTCTACTGATGGTAGGTTTTTTTTTAGCTTAACAAGGTTTTGTTCTTTATCTTTAAATTAAATTTTTATTATCCTCCGCCTTTGGTAGTGTACAGAATTGATTACTGTAACACTTGTTAATTCGTATATATATATATACAAATAATAACCGTATATCTTATTTTACGATAGTTCATTTGTATATTACCACCAGATGCAGTA
>JAAAKQ030047051.1:0-16436 GCA_010016005.3 Zanna intricata | reverse complement strand
TGTTTCATGTCAATAAATCTAATCATTCACTCTTGATAACGCTTTTAAAATCGCCCGATTGACTGCCGCACCCTGTACGAACGTGATAATTTCAAAGAAAAGCTAGTGAACATTTAAAATTGGTTATTTTTTTCAGGGCTTACCTGGAAAGTTTTAAAAGATCTATTATTTTCCTAATATTTAAAAAGGCAATACCACTGAAGAGCCAAATTACCAAGGAATATCATTTTGTAACCACTTTTAGGAAAATATTTACTGCTTTGCTGTTGGATAGATTTGAGGATTGTTGCTACCGAAATGAAGTTTTGAAAGAGTTCCAAGCTGGGTTCCAGTTTGTTATTTACAGTTATCTAAATACATTTAAAATTTATTTACAATAAATTTAAAATCTAAAATGGTATATAATTAAATCTATATTGATAAAACTTAATTAAATAATTGTAACTGGCTACATGTTATTTTATTATTTTTTTTTTATTTTAATAGGATCTTTTTTCATTCTTTTTACCTTACTGGTTTAATCAAAAGTTTAAAATTTTGTTTTTCATAGAATTAGGAATCCGTTGCTTCAAAACTTATTTCATGTGTAATTGTAGTCATGTTAATAGTCTGACAATATCTCTTACACTATTTTCCTTTTATTATTAGAATTTGTATTTCTTTTTTATAATTAATTAAGATCTAAAAAAATGTACAATGTTTTGCTTAAATACGTATCTTATTTAAAATATTAAATAAAATATTACTTTACTTACATTTTTTAATAATTGTTTCATTTTTATTAATAATTATTCAATACATTTATATTATAAATTATGATTTGATTATTTTACTATAATTTGTAGTATGACTGTTTTACTTCTATTTTTTTACTTTAAGACTTTATTCAAGGACAAAATGTTGCTAACTATATACTTATTAGTACTTTAAAATAAAGCAAAGTAGAATTCAAAATGATTTTAAAAAGCAATGCTTTCATAGTAATTAATAAAATATGACACCACTTTGTTAATGCTAATACGCTAATGACACAATATAAAGAATTGGAAGGCTGTTAAAAATGAAATTATTAACACTTTTGAGAAACCTGTTTTAATACATGTCAATAGTCACTAAAATATTTAAAGGAAATTAAGAGGTGTAAATGAATCAAAAACTGGAATGAATTCATATATTTTGCTTGTTATTGGGCACAAAAATATAATTATTAATAATGAACCAAAAACAGAAGAAACTTATTAAATAAAATTACCTAAATCCATAATGACAGGAGAATAATCAACATCAAGTAAAATATTTGCTGTTTTCAAATCGCGATGGGCAAGAGGTACTGGTTTTGCTTCATGAAGTGCTTTTAATCCCTCACAAACTTGCAAAAATATTCTAAGAATATCATTAACTTCCATATACTGTTTATTTTTGAAGCGGATTTCAAGTTCTCTTGCTAAAGTTCCTTTCTGCAATACAAAATAATAATGATGAAATTACAATTTTATATAAAATGCATTAACCAACTGATAATATTAACCAACCTGAATGCAAACATGTTCAAGGCAATTTAAAAAGTTTCCAAAATTGCCTCACACATTTTAAAATAGCAATTATAGTAACAAAATGTTTGATTTTTATGTGGACAGCACTCATGATGCTATGCTGTAGCCATAGATTTTTATAATTTGAAAAGAAAAAAGTACTAAAGCTTTTGCTTCATATCATGTATGTTAAGAGTGAAAAATGGCAGAAACTGAATAGCATACAAATATAACATTTTGGGTTATGCTTAAAAAAATGCTGTCAGAGACATGCATTAATACTGCTTTAACAAACATATGGAGATTTGGCAATGAAGAAAACAGCAGTTCAATCGACATTAACAATTTAGTGATAGTCATTTTACAAGTTGAAGATGTCATTTGTAATTTGCACTTATCTTTCTCAACAAATGAAACAAGAATTAAGCATGTTAAAAATGTTTGGAATGGTAAAAGAAAAGTGCCAAGGAAGTAGTGCCAACAGTTAGGATATCAGATGAAGGTGGCCACAGTATTCTCCATAATGAGCTGAAAATACTTCATATTTGTCAATACAATGTTCTAAAAATGTTGCCTGTAAAGAAATTTGTTTGACACTGACAAATCTTATCACTATGGCTGATAAAGATCACATTTTTTGAAAAAGATAATAAGAAATGAGAAAAGATGTTTTTTGTAAAATCCACATAAAAAAAACATTATTCATCAAAATGGAAATTAACTTCACCTTCAGATCTCTGGTCAGAGAAATTAAATTTCATTTAGATAAGAGCAAAGGAAAATTTTTGTTGCAAGTTTTTTTGATTAATAGGGCCTTCTCATTATAAATTCATTAATGCAGGGCAACCAGTGAACAAAAAAATTTAATCTATATCCTTCACTGTTTACAGGATTCAGTAAGACGGAAACATCCTGAAAAATAAGAGACTAAGATTTGGATTATTTTGCATGATAATGCACTGACAATGTTTTATGCTTGTCAATGAATACTGGCAAGAAACAATTAACAACTATGGAGCAACCACTAAACACAACTTACTTAGCACTAACTTGCAAAAATATGTAGTTACCAAAGGAAATGCCTTTCAAAGAAATACACTTAAAAACTTTTCCATGTAGCAGTTTTTAAAAAATAAACTAATTACAGAGACCTTTTCAACCTATTTCATATATCTTTAGAATAATGAACCACTAAAAAATAAATATCAAATGGTACTCTTACAAAATATTTGACGTAAAACTTGATATGTTATGTTATCATCAAAAACCTAATTTTTCATTGTGAAATTTAAAATGAACAAATCAAACATTAAATAGCTTGTTATATAAAAACCATATTGGTAAAATCTGTTCTACTCATTGCTCAGAGAACAGAAAGATAAATTTTAGTACAATAATTTCTCTTAACAGCTTATCCAACTTAAGCTATCATTTTTACAAATCATTATTGGTTCATAAATTTATTATTTTAACTATTTTGCATTGTAATTCATTGGTGCTATAATATTATTAATAACATTTTTAATCATTTTCTTAATTTTTAATGGTGTTATTAGTGGTTTTTAACTGTTCTGCTAAATTACTTACTTACCTTTAAATGCAAACATGTATTCAGTGAATCTAATTTAAAAATTTGTTTTTCTATCAAAATATGATTTTATAAGTTTATTTTAGGATAAAGACAAATTTCCTTATCAGGATGATAAAATTCTATCTTAGGAAAAAAATTACTTGCTTCTAAATACATGAATTAGGCTTAAAAAAAAAAATGTGTACCTCCTTCAGAAAAAAGGGCCAATGTCTTATCATCCACTAATGAAGGAGTCTCATAATAGCTCAGAAAAATATTCTGGAAGCGAAATTCCAATATTTACATAAGATAAGTCATTAATTTTTTTTTTAATTTTAACTAAATAAAGAAATATTCTAAAAATACTGAAGAGTATTTCAACAGCAATGTCAATGTAAACCATTCATAATAGATTTAGGTGACAGACGACTAAATGATGTCTTTACAATGAATTTAAACATATATTTTTCTGTGAACCAAGCTAACTATTATACTTAATAACTATTATTATTTAGACCAATCAGGAATAAAATACTTACTGGATAATATGGTAACAGAAGTAGTACTTCACTAGTAGAATTTAAAACTGGATCTGCCACTCCCTGAACAGTTGAGTCTAAACACTGAAGTATATTTGGATGGTCTAGAACTTTATGATAATCTACTTCATCAATGGCAAGCTTCTGGTCATCAGTACTGTGGCATATTATTTTCTTCACTGCAAATCGTTTTTTAGTCCTTACATTTTCAACTAGTAATACTACACTAAAACCCCTAAAAAGAATATTAAAATAAATACAATTTATTTACTTGTCAGCTAAATACTTATTATTATAATAAGACTAGTTCTGCAGGAATATTATTTACCTGTGCAGAGACTTGATTACATATTACTTTAAATTACAAGCAAAAGCTTAAAGATGTACTTAGTTTAAAACTTAAACTAAATGCTCTTAATCATGTCTGTTAACAACTGTTTACATTATTTACAATTTTTATGGGTATCTTAAATTTATATTTTATCATGAATCCATTTTTTTTAATTTTGTCTAAACATTTTCATTATCTTCATTCAAATTCTTAGAATTTCTGGAAGTTTATTATAAAAAATTATGAGATTGAATAGGTGGCTCTTTTGTCTACATTTATATAATATCAGTGAGTTTTGTTTTGATGTACTGATTAAATTTTTACATTTATATTGTAACTGTTTGTAGTTATGTGTAAGAACTGATAAAACATACACTAATGAAATGATAAGCCCTAATGGGGTTAAACAAACAAACAAACATGAAAAGTTTCATGTTTGTTTTATATTCTTCCTTAATAATTTAACAAGTCTATTTTGTAAATTTAATAACGGCATAAGTGCATTTCTATATGCTGATCCCCACCCATGATTTCATAGTTTGCTTTACTATTTTTTTTTTTTTTTTTTTGTTTAACCTCCGGAATCACCATTAAGGTATATCCTCAGAGGACAAAATGAATGAATTGTAGCGTGTGTGAAAAAAGCCATGCCTGACCGGGAATCGAATTCGGGACCTCCGAAAGGCCGAGATGCTACCACTCGTACCACCGAGGCCAGCTTGCTTTACTATTAATCATTCAATACTATATAGGTAATAATGTCTTAATATTTAAAAACAGTCAGTTTTATTAAATCTAAAGTAAAAATTTTAATTTCTGAGTTATGTTTTAATGTGCTTCTTTCATTTTACATGCATAAGCCTTTTTTTATTCCTACCCCCCAACCTACACTTAAGTATTGCGCAACCTAGGGTGTGTCCTTTTGCCTCTAATGGGCCTCCCTGCCTACCAGCTGTAAATTCGGCATGGCAGGTCAGCCTGCTGTGTCTGGATCTTAACATGCCAGCCTCTAACATCCAGAGTAAGGTGAAATGGTCTGGCTATACCGTTCCCAGCCCACCCCTTCTGCCAGGTCTCAGTTTTGATAACCCTGCTGCCCACGCAAATGTGGAATAACCATACAAGTACGGGAACCCTCCACCCATATGCATAAGCCTAACAATGGCTATCTCTAGATACTTAGCGTTAGTCACTCCTTTTATTTCTTATTTGTTTTTTTTTTTAAAGAAAATGAATTCATGTTGTTTTTGTACTTTGTAAATGCTATGTATACTGACTTTTCAACAATTGGAGAAAGTAAATTGTCAATCTAAAATTATTTTTAAGTAAGGTTCCATTTTATTTTATGTCTGTTCCCATTATTTTTAGAACATAAGAAGGCAGTATTATTAGCAAATGCTACAATGCATTGTTCTTAACTCCATACCTATATGTTTCTACCAAATAACTATATAATAAGAGACAAGGAAAAAGTATTTCATTTACTCATAAGCTGTATTACCTTTTTAAATTATAATTACAAAATTGTTAAATACAAAAATATTTTTTGCACTAATTGTAGTTCATTCTATTTAGTAAATAGCTTTTGAAAATAATTATTGTTCATATATAAGCAAACATACAAGTTATGTATAACATAAACCATGTGATGTTTGTTATTATTATTGTTTATTCTCTAAGTAAAAGAATAAATAATAGCAAGCAGTTTCAAATGCATGCATTAATTTTTCAAAGAAAATTTTGTAGAGTTGTTGGTCTGGTCTACTATATTACATGCTAGGTACAGTTTTGTATGTCTCATCATGATCAAATTTATAAAGAATTTTTAAAACTTAAAAAAACTTTCCCCCGATTTTTGTTAAATATGAAACAAATACCACAGTATCATGTGCACAGGTTCTTGCGTTACTAGGTTTGCTGTCAGTTTAAAGCTTATGACTGTGTGCATTAACAGTCAATTTAATTAAAAAAGTAAACACATTTTACATTTACTTGGCCATAGAAAAACTTATGTCATTCAGCATGCATTTTACATAAATAATTTCTTAATCTTTAAGATAACATATCCAACAGAAGGGACCTGTTCATCAGTACACATTCTCTTATATTCATGAATGCAATTTTGCTGTAATTTATTACAACAGCTAACCAATGATGACTTCAATCTCTTTACAAATCAAAAGCGTTTGGTTTTTTAATAAGAGATTACTTAGAGAACAGTAAGAAGTAACACATTAAAAGATTTGAAAATCTTGCAGGGTAAACACACATATCATGTAGTTACAAAACAAAAAATTCAGATACCTAATAGGCCTCTCTCTTTTTTTATATTTTTAGCCTCCGGAACTACCATAAGGTATTACCTCAGAGGATGATATGTATGAATGTGAATGAAGTCATATCATCCGGGTAATCTCAGGTTGACCACTCCCAAGAAGTGTGGTTAATTAAAACCCAACCACCAAAGAACTCCGGTATCCATGATCTAGTATTCAAATCCATATAAAAGTAACAGCCTTTACTAGGATTTGAAATTTAGAACTTTCGACTTCAGCTGATTTGGGTTGTCGCATTAATCACTAGACATAGGTGGGCTGTTTATTAGGCCTGCATGCTTTAAACTCAACAATGAACTCACAGATTATAATTTCTCCATCAATAACTTTTACAGTGTGAGCTAAAGGGATTAGATTCTGATGTTGAAGATACAGGTGATGACAAAACTCTCATCTTCATATTTCTTTATAATAATCAATACTTTTATAAAATGTTCTAATGCAATTGACTGGGAAACAAAATCAGTTCGCAGGCTATTGTTTAGGAACTCCGAAAATGGCACTCACAATGAACAATTTGAAATTGCCTGTTCCTGTGTACTCTTATATTCTAATATTCTAAATCATATAAAAAATTTAAAAATACAACTTTACTATTAAAAACAAAAATAGATATCTATCATCATAATTCATGGGATTATTTAAATTTATTTCAAAGGCAGAAGCTAATTTAATACAAAAATAACGTAAATTTTTTTAAATGAAAAATTGTTTTGTAAGATTAAAGATATTTTTACATGATGATATATTTATAGATGAGTTTCTTTCTTAAAAAAACTAGATTATATTAAAATGTTAATATTTGATGATGGAAGGAAAGTATTGCTACATTACCAAGTTTCCATATAATTACACCATACACAACTGTTTCAGAAATCATACAATCCAAAATTTGCAAAAATAAATTTCTCAATAGCAGGAATATTTAGAAAAACTTGTGTTGCACTTTGATAATTTTTAATCTTTTTCATAACCTTGTATATGTTCCACTGATTTACAATCAACCGTATATTTATTGAGATTTTAAATCTAAACAGAGTACTATATCTGACTGATCAGGTACTTTATGTTGTAAATAAATATGTGTCTTCATTGTTTATCAATATATAACTATTCAGATCCAATAGGCAGATTATGTAAAGTAAAAAAGGATAATGCAACAACACCCAAAACCATGAATTTTTGTAATTACAATCTAATTTCTAAGGTATCCTAAGGAACCTCCAGGTATCCTAATTTCATTACCATATTTCTTTTATGAGGACTGCTTAAAAATACTGTGCATACTAAAAACTATCCTCAAGTATCTGAAGAAATATAGAACATAAAAATTTAAACTGAAGGATCTGGTAAAAATAGATTAAAAAATGTATCCACAAATATTACATACAGTCTGTCTGGAAGTAGATGATGACCATTTCCATCAATTACAAAATTCTGTTTCAGAATAATATAATTTTTAACTTGATAAAACACATAAAAATAAGATTTTCAGGTAGGGATAGGTATCACAATAAATCTGAAATCAAACTTTCATAAAGTGATAAAATTTCTAACATCATACATGTGAAAACTAAACCAATACGGGTCGACTGGAACTTTTATTTACTAAAAAAAATGGATGTTTCTTATTTAACTATTGGTCAAATTAAGTTTAAAGTTTTCACTTCTTAAATATACGTAATTAATGTTAAAAGTAATAATTATTAAATATATTCCATACTGGCAAATAAAATATACAAATGATTAAATTAATGTAGACCTACCCTTCACCCAGCTGTTCAAGAACATAGAATTTCTTTGAATTTATAGTTAAAACATCTTTTGTACACAAACATCCCATTTTAACTATCAGACTTAGTCCCAAAGCATTCATTATATGCGCAAACGACGTAACGAAACCAAACCATAAGACAGAACTACTGTTCGCCCACTTGCCACCAATTAAAGTTTCCACATAAACACTTTTAGGTTAAATTACTAACAGACTCGACTTTTTTCTATTTCGATTGTCTACATACAGAGTATTAGTCCGATAATTTGTTATCGATAGAACCCATTATATCGATTCTAAGGATCAAAAACTGGTGATGTTTGAGAACTGAGTATCACCAAGACTTAATTTCCACACTTTTATTGTTTCCGGATTTTTTTCCTGTACATCAAAAAAACTTATTCCTTTAAAATTTTAATACCTTCAAAAAAGAACGAATCATAACTACATGGAAAGATCTATCATTAAACTGCATGCAGAAAGCGGCTAAGAAAGTGAATTTTTATACACTTTTCACAGCAATGAACGTTTTTCACTACCTTGAAAAATCGCGTTAAAACGTAGAACTTATTGCGTCGCCCTTTTTTTACGTTAAAAATATTTTCTTTGTACAACAGTTTTGTTTTATGGTAATTTGTTGCTAACATTAAAAAAAATAAAAACAGATTTTCAAAGTCGAAGATTCAAATCCTAGTAAACGTTGGTAGTTTTTTTATTTGAATATTATACAGTGAATACCGTATACTTCTGTTGGTTGGAGTTTAATTAATCACACATGTGTGTAATAATTACCCTGAATCTTTACAAGACTACATTTCATTTACATGTAATACATATTATCCTCATCTCATTGAGCTAGGGGGTGGGGGGTTGCTTATTGTTTACTAGTTAAGCAGTTTGCTATGTTCATATTAGGAATAAAGAAAAAAAGATTTACAAAAATTCTACATGTACAAATGACTAATACAATTTTGAAAATGTTATGAAAATAAAAAAACATTGAAGAAATCTTTCATACTAAGATGTATTTTTGTTAATTTGTTTATTCAGTGTATTTACTAACTTTGTCATTACTCAACTACTAACTATATACCGACCCTAGGACTGATTGAAGACAGATGTATACAAATGAGTGGTGGGATGGGCTGCCGGCATCACTTGAACATCCTCCCAAGGTTTGCTATGTGATGCCAGTGGCACATAAGCAGTTAATGTGTTAACAACATAATAAAAAATATAAAGTTTTTCATTATATTTCAATATTATTAAGTTTAAATTCATAAATTACATAGCAATAAATGTTCATTAGACCATCAGTAATTATTTCCTTTCTAAAGACAAATTTTCTGATAAATTTTTGATTTTTGTTTAACTTAAAACAAATTCCCAATGCATAATGTAGTTACAACAAAATTACACAAAAATATATTTATTAAAAACATACAAAAAGCTGAGTTGTGTATATTTCATGTATATGGTATCTAAGAAATTTAATATTATTAAAAGATATGAAAATAAGGATGTAAAATCTTTGCTCTTGTAATCAAATTCAGTTCTTTATTTTGATTCTACACCATTAATTTTATTTGTAAAAAAAAATATATAAATAAAATGTGTAATATGTGTGTTGTTGACATTTATAACAAAAGTAGTTTTCTAAATACATCTAAGTACAAATAAGACAATGGCTTTCTTTTTTATTAATTACTGTAAATGGATAAACCATACAGTTGTGCTTATCAAACTCTAAAATAATTCACTTCATATCCCAGTTGCAAATTTCAATCAATGAAAGCAGAAATACAAAACAAGTTTAAAAAGTTATCAATTACTTAATCCATGTTGAGACTGCAACATGGATTTGCAAGTTAAACTACATTAACCACATTAACTACAACCCTTGTTGTAGTACAAGGTTTTTATAAAAATAAAAATCCCCATTTATATTGAAGTCCACAAAATTAATTTATAACTAATTAAAATGAGAAACAATGTTAAATTTTTATGTTAATAATATTTAATAACAATGTTTTGTTAATATTATTTCATTTGTATGTTAATAGTATTTAAATAATTCAGTCTTTGTCTAGTGTAATCAGATTTCAAACTTGCTAGCAACTTATACAGAGAACTAGATACTACTAGAAACAGTAAAGTTGTATTTTTGTTTGAATTATTATTTTTACTGAAGAATGAATTGTTATTTGGCAATTAGCATTGATAAAGTTTAGTTTTGTAATTAATGTAATTATTTATATTGTTTAGAATTAATTGTATTTATAAATAATGAAAATATTTGTAATAGGAGGAAGAAAATAGAGTTTTCTAGTGCTTTCTAGACATCAGCCAAAAAATATAGTGGAATTTAAAAAATCATGCAGTATTAAGATCATCATTATTAACTGAATTCAGTTGAAAATATTTGAAGTTGTCAAACGTTGTTCAACACTTTGTTGCCTTGTGGAAATTTATTTTGAAGTTATATCACAACCCTTTCTTTCACAATTTTGATATATCCACCCCTTTTTAATATACCATCTATTGGAAGTAGTGAAGAAGGGCCTTCACATGTGAAAAAATTCCAAAACATTTTTCTCTGGAGGTTTTTACCTGTGAGGTTTTACCCTTGGAGATTATGAGCCAGTGATGTATTCTTATCTGATGCTTTTTTAACGTACTGTATGGAACCCTTTGCCCCAGAACATAAAAAAATGATTTATCAGAAAACAATACTTTTCAAGTCTTCTTTGGTCCAGTCAGCATGTAATTTAGTCCACAAGAGACTTTTTTTGGACATTGCTGGTGTTAAACAGCTGTTTTTTAGTTGGCTGATGAGTTTTTCATTCTGCTGCAAGAAGTTGGCATCTAACAGTTGTCATGTATAAATCTGTTTCACGGGCGACTAATTCTCGATTTAAGTCCACAGTTGATAATTTTGGATCAAGTTTACTTTTTCTCATTAATAACTGATTCTGTCGTGTAGTAGTTTTTCTTTAACGATCATATTTGTCTTTCTTTTGAGGTGAAAAATGGGTCAGTTTCTTAAAATTTAAAAAAATAGCATTCACTGTTCCTAGTCCATCATCACACTAAGAAGTATTTGTCATTGTATCATACTTGTTGGTCTCAGTAATCATACTTTGCTCAGAAAGAGAAACAATTTTCAAATGCTTTCTTGAAGTTATGTCCATTATTATAAATAGAATGCAGTCCCACATCTCACAATGTCACTGACTGGTTGGAGATGTAGGCAGTGGAGTGAGGAAGGTTCCTTTCATTCAGGTGAAGGATGAAGCTTGCCAGTAAGTGCCATTACTTGGTCAAGTAAACAAGGGGGCTTTATGATATATCTTTCTTTAAAAATGCAGAATGCTAGACGCAAAAAAGTATTTTGAATGAGCTTCCGATTAATGGCAAGTGCAGCCGTTCCAGATTAGAGAACAATACTTGGATGAATCAAAGTGTAATGGCAACTGGTATTGCATTACCGAGACGACTAGCTGGCCATCCTTGGATCATCAGAATGCCTGAAAACATCACTGCTATAAGAGCAGTTTCCAAGCTGTTCTCCTTGAAAACATACTTCTGCACTCGGAATTTCTGATCGATTTGTGAGGCGAGGTTTGCACACTGATTTAAATTTGCACCCATACAAAATGGGTGCAAATTCAAAAATTAAGTGAGGAAGACTAGAAAAGGCAGAGTGTTTATGTCATGAAATCCTTTTAAGTGTGTCCTTCAAATCTGTTGTGTGGAGCAGCGATAAGCTTATGCCAGTCTTTCAGGACCATAAACAAGAAAGTTTTTTGGTTTCTATTATTGTAAATACAATCTCTACAGTAGTGCGATAACTAATCCAAAAACAGGGATTATTTTGTTTATTTCTACATCAGGGCTACTTGCTGACCACAATCATTCTTAAAGTTGTCTATGTAGTATAAGATTATTGTTCTATGTTATTTAACTATTTTCATGTTACAAATAGTATTTTGAGAAAGTATATTTCATTTTTTATTACAAAACCATATTTTTGTATTTTTTTGTTCTGTGTGTCGAGAATATACACTGTGACAGAATGGAGTACCACATTTCACAGGATAATAAAAGAAAAATAGTGAAAGGTACAAAAACAATTTTTAATTCTGAAATGCACATAAAATGAATATTTTCACACAATGAAAATATTTTTCTATAATTACTGTTATAAAAACAAATTTGGACACTGCAGGGAACCAAGGGGGGATGAATCTCTCAGTAATGTATAATATTACAGAATAATCAACATTATAGAATAATTTTGAAATCAGAAGTATAAAAATAATTTAGAAATCAAAAGTACAACATAATATTTCATAATAGACACTATTTCCCGTTAATTCAAAAAGTTATAAAATCAAATCATATCACACTCAAGTACATGATTTCATTTTGATGTTGAAATCCAAGCAACTTTATCTATGATCTCAAAGCCCATTTTTTTAAAAAGAGAGAAAGAAGGAGTGTTATCCACTCTAATATTCACATAGGGGTCAATTTCTTTGCCAATAAGATATTTTGACAAGGCTAATGAAATCAATTTTCCATATCCTTTCCCACGTTCATCGTCTTCAGTATAGAGCATTCCTAATGCACCATAATATGCCATTACAGTCCATGCTACCAACTTATTATCTGTTTTTCTGAACAAACCCATTCCTTTGTTGTAAACAACTGCATCTCTAACTAACTGCTCAGATTGTGGAGATTTATAACGCCATGTGTCATTCACTCTAGGAATATGTTCTTCTGTTAAATCTCCAATGTAAATATCTGGTGATACACTGAAACAAAATTTTGAAATACATCTTCAATAGTAAACATGTAACTAATGATAAATAATAGAACTGATAGAATATAACTAATAACAAAATTTATTATGAAAGGAAGCAGGGTTCAATGTTTGTACAGTTTGAATAACATCTGATGAATCACACTTTCATCTTGTTTTTTGTTTAATTTTTTATAAATGTGATGACATTTATAAAATGTTGAACTGGAAATAAATATGTCATTACATAATATAATTTAATTGAATTATTTTATTTATAAACTATTATATTTATCATTATTGTAAATCATACAAACCATTAAATCAAAGTCAAAACAAAAGTCCATTAGATATAAATTTAAATTAAATTATGTTCTAAATATCTGATGATAATTGAGGATTATTTATTTACCTATACAAAAATTATAATTTAATTTTACTAAACATTATACTGGACTTAAAAAGTGTCAAATGGAATGAAAAATAGGACTCAGTAAGACATGAATGAATCCTAATAGTATACATTAGCCATAATGTAGATGAGATGATTAAATATCACTACCACGGCTCATGTAACAACAAGAATGAACTGGTGCAGAGAAATATTTATGGTGGACATGTGGCAAGGGGAACTCTTCAGCTGCTTTGCATTTGCACTTCTCTTTAGTCAGTACCATCATATAAGACTAAGAGGTTTTGTTGTCGATTACAAAATATGTTATCGTTTAAATTTTTTAGGAATCAGAACATAAACCTCATAAAATTTTGTCTAGACTGTGTGTAAAGTTTTGGATGTGTCTGGAGAAATGGCGTCATGGAATAATGCTTCAGTTGCATGGCATTTGTGACAATCTGCCAATATTACTCAGCAACTATATGAACGACCGTACTTTCCAAGTACGTGTTACCAATGAATATTCATCAGAGAAAACATTGGAAAATGACATACCACACGGCTCACTGTTGAGTGGTACCATGTTCACGATCGCCATTAATAAATTGATATCAGGATTCCAACAGAAATCAGCAAAAGTGTTTATGTTGATGATCTGGCAGTTGTATATGCCAGAACCCACACAATTATGGTGAAGTACAAATTGGAATGTCCGATAAACGCCTTGAATGAAGAAGCAAAGAATAATGCGTTCAAATTTTCACCGAAAAAAAAACGTGCTGTGTACGTTTCTGTAGGAAGAGAATTTCTCACCAAAGTCCTGTTTTGACTACTGACGACCAACCAATAGAATAGAAGGATAATGTTCAATTTTTAGGTCTAGTTCTAGATAAATCCCTTACATGGGGATTACATACACAGGACTTGAGTGGTAGATGCAAAATGCCCTAAACATTATTAAATGTTTATCCAACATAAATTGGGCTAAAGATAAAGAAATACGTCTGAGGCTGTATAAAGCATTGGTTCAATCGAAACTGAAGTATGGATGTGTTGTATATTTGTCCGCCAGAAAGTTGCATTTACGAAAGTTAGACGTAATACATAATAGGAGAATAAGATATGCCACAGGCGCATTCCGTACAAACCTGGCGACTAGGCTAATGTCAAAAGCCGGAAGAATGCCACTCCGTTTTAGAAGAGAGATTTCTATTGCAATGATGCGGCAAATATATGGGTCTTTCCTACCTGTATAAATAATTAAACTTTTAACAGTCATCCTTTAACTGCATTATACGAAAATTGTGCTATTTATTTCAGACCAGCTGGAATATGGTATCACAAATTAACAAGGAAATACGAAATTGCTCTATCAGAGACATTAGCAATTTCTACTACAGAAATGCTGCCGTGGCTTTTACCAGCGGTAAAGACAAAGTTCGATCTCTCCTATGGGAAAATAAAAGAAAAACTAGCAGTAATCATCCAACAGGGATTTTTATCAACCATCAGTAGTTACGATAAACACTCTGGTCTCCATTCATGCGCTCAGAGTGCTTGAGCTTTGTGACAACTGTTGGTATTTAGGACTGTGACTTGCGTGTGCACTAGTTACAGCTCCGAAGGCGTTCAATCTTTGTTTGTGGCTTTTGTAGTGCGAATTATTATTGACTTATCAGTGTTCTCGAAAGTAAAAGGCTTGAATTTGGCGTGTGTTGACCTCAAAGCGGTTGAAAGGTGTCAACGACTCCTGGTCGTAAGTCCCCGTGACGAGCAAGGTCGCATTTTTAGACCTAGTCCTGCTCGCGTTCTTTTAAAAACGAGGGTTGTAATCTGTGGTTTCACGACCGATCCAGCAGCAGCCAACAGACACAAAGTGTGACACAAATAAAAGTGTGATACAGGAGGTTCCCGGCTGCCTGTAGCTCGCTGCGAGTAGTAGTCACGTACATGGATTCGCCCAACCTAGTGTGATAGGTAGAAAGACGGCGAGCAATCTATTTAGTTCAGCAAGTAGTAGTAGGGAAACTCTGGTCATGACAGAGTTTAATCAGGTGGTAAGAAAGCCCCGGCGGAAGAGGAGGCCGGCACCTTTACCGTCGTCCTCCTCGACTTCTGACGAGGAATTTGGTTCTGCGATGGACGTAGGGCCACCCACCCGGGACCCTGGCGGCATTCTTAAAGCCTTCCAGGCCGCCGCGGGCAGACTTGGCAGTTCTGCCCCGCTCTGGAAGGAGGTACAGGAGGAGTTAATGTGTTTAGAGAAATTTCTAGAAATTCCCAAAAGCGTGAGCTCAGCGGCAAAGAGATCCCCCCCGCATCTCGGAAGGATCCGTGATGTGGTGTCAGCGTCAGCTGACAGATTCGAAAACTTGGCTTCCAAGCCCAAAGAAGTCAAAGTGGTTAAACAAAAAGTCCCTGTCCCAGCTCCGGCGCAGCCCAGGCGCTATGCCGACGCTCTGAAGCAAAAGCGGGAAGTCAGTCAGGTTAGGAAGCCTGAAGTTCTTTTCGTAAACAAGACGGAGGATTCCACTAGGAGTTCAGCGCAGCTGAAGAAGGATTTTCAAGTTGCCCTTCGTGACAACCGAAAATCGCTTCGCATAAGAAAATCAAAGAGACCAGCAAAGGTCTAGTGATAATTGCCAATGACAAGGAGAGAGCTCGGGTCATCTCCGAGTCTCCAGCGGTTAAGAAGCTTGCGGTGAAGGTTGACCCCAAGCGGAAAAGAAGGCCCCGTGTCATAGTCTATGACATAGATCGGAATCTCTCCGATGTCGAGGTTCTTGCTCTCATTCGAGAGCAGAACACCGAGTTGGATGAGTCTTCGTTCGCTCAGGAGTGTAGGATAGTTTTCAAGACAGGAAAGCGTGATGCCCAGCGGTATCACGTGTTTTTGAGTTAGGGGCTAGTCTCTTTCAGAAGTTCGTTTCGGAAGGTAGGGTCTACTTGGACTTCGCTTCATGCCGCGTGAAAGAGTACGTGGACGGGCAGCGATGTTTCAAGTGTTGTCGGTTCGGCCACAGGGCCAAGTTCTGTAGGTATACGTCGGTCTGCGCGCATTGTGGTGCGGAAGGCTACAAGCGTGAAGACTGTCCGCAGAAAAACGAGGCCCCGGTTTGTGCTAACTGTAAAAGGTTGCACAAAAGTCATAGG
>JAAAKQ030047039.1:0-16436 GCA_010016005.3 Zanna intricata | reverse complement strand
ATTCCTTAGTCTGACTCTCAACAGGTACCTCTCCGACATGGTTGCACCTTCAGTCCAGCTACTCTGTATCACTGAGTGTACGCAAGCCCCCCCCCCTCATCGGCAAGGTCTCATGATTCGTAGAGGGAGAAAAAATCGTTAAATACAAAAAAAAAATAAAATCGCCAAATTATAATCAGGAACAAGTGATGAAATGTTTTATGTTAAAATGACTAGCCTAATAGAAACTCAAACCAGTATTTTCCGCATAATAAAATGCAGAGATGCTAATATATCACTTAGAAGTGCGCCTAGTAGTAAATAGGATATGAAAACATTTTTATTTAGTTAAAGCCATCTGATAATCATTGGAGATATTTTAGAATTTGTTGGGCTGGTTAACAGCCATGGAAAAATAACATTAATAATTTTTTACTTTGAAAAGCATTTCTGCTTAAAATTTTTTTAAATAAAAATCTTCCTTCAGTTTTCTAAAATTATTCGTATTTTACCTAGAAGAAGCATACTAAAATTACAGTTTTTGAAATTGTTAATTAAAAATATTTAAATTAAATGTGTCTTAACTTATATAAACAGCATATTATGTATTTTACTAGATAATGGAGGTTTCTAAATAACAGCATATTTTGAAAACGTAAAAATTTATTTTTTTTGTATAATATCGTAAATTTATTTTTAAAGATGTCCAAGGTAACCGATTAGCTGAAACAAATAAAGATTTATTTTATAATATAGATTACTTTCTAAAGATCGTAATTTAAATGTAGGCTTTGTCGGTTAACCCATCGTGTTGGTCTAGTGGTTAATGCGACATCGCAAATCAGCTGATTTCGAAGTCGAGAGTTCTAAGGTTCAAATCCTAGTAAAGATAAATATTTTTCTACGGATTTGAATACTATATCGTGGATACTGGTGTTATTTTGGTGGTTGGGTTTCAATTAACCACACTTCTCAGGAGTGGTCGACCTGAGATTGAACAAGACTATATTTCATTCCCATTCATACACATCATCCTCATTCATCCTCTAAAGTAATACCGTACGGTAGTTCCGGAGGCTAAAAAAGATAAAGAGATAACCTTTTTCGGTTAGTTTTAGTATGTGATTGTATATTATGATTAAATACAACTAAACTGTGTGAATCTTAATTGTTCACTTTAAGAAATAGAAGTAAAGTTGTAAATTACGATTAAATATAAGTACACCGAGTGAATTTTAATTGTATATTTTAAGGAATCGAAATCAGGTTAAATATATAATTAATATATTCTGTATAAAAATTAGCTCAACTTTTACTAACACAACTTTCTTTTTTTAATAATTTAATATTAGAATTATTTATAAATATGATAGATATATTTATAATACAAAAAACAACCTCTTTATGTGCTGGTGTATTTGAATAAAACAAAAACATGATATTAAGGAAGTAACAAATCATGTAACTTTTTATGAAAAAGTAAATGAATATTTCTTTTATATATAAGCTGAAGAAATGAATAATATTATATAAGTCAATCATTTTAGATGAAGAAAATTATTCGGTTGACCACCAATATAATTTCTCTTACAAGAATAGTCGAATTCCATTTAAAGATTCACATATTCCAATCAATATAAATAAATATTTAATTTCAGAATAAAAATTAAATGACAGCATAATAATACCATTACATTAGCTTTCTCTTTTCTGAAATTCATATTCTAATCATCTGATTAAAACGATAAAATTATATTTGAAAAAATACTGGCAGTCTATTATTACTAATGTTAAAAAGAAATATTATCTATAAAAACAGAAGAAAATTTTGCCTACTTAAAAAAATCTGATCACCAAAACACATGACTTCCTTGTATGCCTATTAGATTTCAAACACATTTTATCTCACAGAAAATTTTATTTCACTAATAACTTCCGATATTTTTTTAAAATTAATGAATTACTAATGTAATTTTTTTTTTACAATCAGAGATTAAGAATTATTATTAATAAATCAATATATTTAAATAAAAAAAAAAAAAGGGAATGAAGTCGCATTCAAACAGATGTGCCTTCTCCTTATTAGATCCAAATATTTCATGAATAAAAATTTTATTTAGCTATAATTCTGGAACCAATGAAAATAAGTACCACTTACGATATATATCTAAATTTTTTTTTATTTTGGACACTTTTGGTTCAGTCAATTGCAATCAGATGGAGAATTGCACAACGTTACAATTGTCCTAAATTCAAAATTTTAACATCCTAAAATGGATTCAGGAATTGTCAAAATGGATATTTCAGTTGAAATCTGAAAATCCAAATTTTTATCGATTACAAAACATGTACTCTATAAAATATTGGTAAAACGATGAATTTATTAAATTTTTCTATAAATAAGCTAAAGTAGCAACAGTACTCGTATATTAATTTATTTCGAAAAGATTTGCACCAACTATTTTAAGCATTTTGAGAAATAATAACATGGAAAAATAAAGAATTTCATGGTTTAATCATAAATTTGTGATCATATTAGTCAATATAGATTATGATAACTTTACACAATTTATGGTTAAGATGACAAAAAATTTCGGTTTTCAGCTTTCAACAAAAATATCCATTTTGTCCATCCCTAAATCTATTTTGACTAGTTTCGGCCTGACGTTTGTACGTGCGTATGTATCTTGCAAAACTTAAAAACGATTAGCCGTAGGATTTTGACCTTTTCTCAACTGCAATAATAAGCCCTCACTGAGAGATTTTCAATGAAGTGGTACTTATTTTCATTGGTTCAGAGTTATAGCGAAATAACATTTTAATTAATGAAATATTTGGATCTTAAAAAGGAAGACACACCGGATCGAATCAGACTTCATTTCCCATTTTTTTAACCTTTTTTTTTTTTTTATTTAAATTTATTGATTATTGATAATTATTATCCTCAGATTGAAAATATGTTTTACGATAAATAGTAATTCAATTATAAAATAAAAAAATAAAAAATAATGAAAAAGTATCAAAAGTTGATATTGAAATAAAGTTTTTCGTACTTTTTATTTAAGAAAAATGTTCATATGGTAATTAATAACCGTACATGAAAGTCACGTGGTGTCCACGTCAATTTATTTTTAGATATAGTCATGAGCGTCAGCGTACAAAATTAAAATTAATTTTTTTTTCTTAATTATTTCGCCACATAAGCTTTAAGCATAAAGCTATATTAATAGCTTTATATTAATAGGATTTTTGCAGAGTATATAAAATACCATGCCTGACCGGGATGTTTTGATGAAAGGCTACAAAGCTACCACTCCACCACAGAATAGAATTATTTAGATGACTTACATGTGTACAAAATAATTCTGTTTAAAACAATAAATCGAAAAATCTATGTACGGTCATAAGCATAAAGTTATTTTGTCTTCTCTACAAAGGTGTTACAAAAAGCCTAACTATTCGGGACCAAAGAAATGTACTAGACATAAAAGCAGAAAATAAGGCAATAGGGATTTGCTTTTCTTTTAGAAGATTTGCTTCTTTCTAATAATTTTTCTATTAACTAAATGATAACAAGTATAAAGAATTAATCGACATTTTTTTTATTCTTTTAGTATTTGTTCTTAATTTTTTATTGCATTATTAAACTGTACAATATTATCTCTTATTACTACCAATCGTAAAAAACATAAATTTTAGAAAAGCACCTTGGATAAGAATGCATAAAAATCAAAGAGATATTAAATTGAAAATCTTTTTATTTTTCTGGAAGCTAGCAGTTACGGAAACTTGCATCCAAGGCTCAGTGTGTTAACCGGTATTGCGCGTTTCTATAGCAACGTACAATCCCTCCAGTAGAATCCCTCTCAATCGTTTTACTTAAAAATAAATACGGAGCACTAACTTAAAACTAAAATAACGTAATATAAAATTATAGGTAATCACAAATTTAACCATTTTTTTTTTTAATTTTTATTTATTAAAAATAAAATGTTTAAACTTTTATTTTTTAAATTAGATTTGTCTTTTCAAAAATCTAATTAGAAATCTCTAAGTTAATATAATTTTATTCAAATTCTATTAATTTTTTTTCTTAACTACGTAGATATAATTTAAATCCATCTGTAATGCAGAAAAAATATATATACGAAAATATTTTATAAATTGTTTAATTAAAACAGAAAATAAGAAAATGAAAATTTTATATCATTATCATTTTTATTTTTTATATAATTAATTGACCTCAATTAAATATTGAGTTACATTAATGAATGTAGAAAAATATTTAGACAGGAAACAAAGCAAACCTGTTTAATCAAGTAGAATCGTGAGCAGTAGGTAAACTCACAACAGGTATTAGAAAAGGTACGCAATTAAAAAAAGTTCTACAGTTGATAACACTTAATATGAACAGCTTATATGTTTTCTCTCGGGTACTAAAATAAATAATAGAGCTAGTAAAATTGAACAACTGGGAAAAAAATATTATTGTTTTACACGTTTGTTGGATTGTTAATGTTGTTATAATGTTCGAGTTATGAAATGTTAACACTATTGAATATTTTATGATATTCATAAAACGTATCATTAAAGATTTCAATTTTAAACTTCGACTTATAAAGCTTCAACTGTCATAAAAGTTTTTAAATAAAATAATACAACAAAATCTGACTACGAAAGATTAAAAAAGAAACGTTAATTTAATATGAAAAATTTTCCCTCCAAAATGGTAGAGAAGCTCAGTGAATGGAAAGGAATTCATTACAAATCAATGAATGTTTTGTTAAATACAATATTCTACAAGTTATACGAATAGAAGTTTCTTCTGTTCTTTTTTTTTTTTTTGGTGCAGTATGTTTGTATAGAAAATAAACATAACTATTAATTAACACTAAATTTTCTAATTGTTTTGCCATAGTGGTGTATTCTAGAGTTAAAAGTATTTTCAAGAAGCAAGGTTATATCTCTAAGAAAACAAATAAGTTTCTTTTTTTTTTAGTTTTGGAAAAATCTTGAGTTTTGAATTTGCTTTTGCTACAGTATTCTCATTTGGATCAAGTAAGTTTCTTTATCAATTTTTGTAATGAATTTTTTTGTTTGCACTGCAGATAGTACGATAACTGATAGTAACATATAAGTTGTTTCTGGTTTAAATAAGCAGAAATGTAGAAGTGAATAACTATAGAAGTGTGTTTAGCTGATTAATTTATACATTCACAACATACAGTTCCAGAGATAGAAAGAATATTCCTTTAAAAATCTTGAGTTTGTTATCAGGTTGCTCTCTAAATTTTAAAAGAAATAACAAACTTTTATGCGATGTATTTTTAAGAGAATCACATCATGATTAAAATTCTCCTATTTCTGAAGAAAATGTATGTTGAGTAGGATCCAGTTGCCGAACAGGGAGCGTTGAAGCTGTTTTCTATGCCGTGATTCAACAAAGAGAGATCGTTTTTCTTTAAATGTAACCTACCTATTTTCTTTATATTTTATCCACTTTTTCCAACCTTGGATTTTCGGAATATAGCTTACACTATATTACGCGAAGATACATAGACCATTAAATGTGGGAATCTAAGACCACTGTATACATTTTAAATGGAATTAAATAGTTGAGAAACTTTATTAACAATGACAAAAAAAAATATCTGTTGCATAACGATAAAAAGACTGTTCTAAACTACTAATTAAAAAATAAACTACTAATATCCGTAGTTTTAAAATATAACATCTATCAAATGGAATGTATCACGACGTTCTTCCGAGACTGTCATAACCTACTCTATTTATGAAAATAATGGAAAAAATTGATATAAACATAGGTTCTAAACTGCTTCTCTTGTGGCTAATGAAAGATTCAGCTCGGATTTCAACTACCCCGGTTAAATAAGGCCATACTGAATAATTTAGGACGTTAATTAAGGGGCAGAGTTAATGATTTGTTAAGGTAATCTAAAAAAATCGTACAAAATAGGACCCAGATCGGAATCCGCAGTAATTTTTGAGCCTCCTCACTTCCTTGTGCCGACTCCACTCATTTAAAAGTTATCATTTCCTTGAGAAAATAAGAGGTGGAGAAATTCAACATTCCTGCCACCAACATCATCCGATTTAACACTAGATTTATGCGCCTGGGATGGATGAAAAATATTGTATACAAAACAAAACTACAAGTTCGTTAAGAATTAATTGTCGCATAATAAATGCGGCTGAGAAACTTACGGATAACACTGAAAAACTGAAGAGCAATTGAAAAGCGTGTCAAGAAATGTGTATAATATTTATTCAACACATTTCAGTTCATTTCTGAACATTTATTATAGATTAGTACGTATAAATTGGTGCACTTTGGTCTAGTGAACAGTTTCTAATACAATTCGAATTTTTTAACTATTCTTTGTTTTATTCAACCTATCTTACACTATTTTGTTCAGAATTAAATTCTCTACAAGTTTTGTTTAAAGGTTTTGTGTATTTATTACCCATTTAACAAAGTTACTGAATGTAAAACAAAAAATAAAAAAAACAGAGTTTTTTACCCCAATTTGTAGGTTTTCTCCAAGAATTCTCTAAAATCTTGGAGATTTTGAAATGACATGATTGAGATTGAAATGAAATGATTGAGATTTTGTAAATGTACCTCTAAAACTTCTGCAGGTACATTTCTAGGACCTATTTAATTCATCCTTTTAGATTAAAAACCATAAAAAATCACGAAATTTGCATCTTAATTAACGTCCTACAAACTTCAGTACGACCTCAATTCAACGGAGTAGCTAAAATCCAAGCGAAATCGTTCACTAGCCGTAACTCGCAAATGAAGCATAAAAAAATAAGACTTATAATTGTATGAAGTTTTTCCATTATTTTCACGGGTTGGTTGAAGATTCACTATCTCTGTATTAGAGATAGGTTTTTCCATTTTATCCAGTTCTGGTATATATAAGTAACGGGTATTACATTGCTAAAGGGTGGGTAAACGTGCGTTGGGATTTGGGTTAGTTAAACTGTCAGAAAGCTAACCAAAGTAACCTTCCATAATCCACTTTGATATTTTAAACGGTATGCTTTTAGTCAACAGTTATTTTATATTTTATAAACAAATGTAGGAGGAGTAAACTTTTATTCATTTTTCTTAGTGTAGTTTATTTAATAATTATGAATTTTTATTTTGGTTTTTTTTTTAATATATTAAGTTTTTATTTTTTTCTTAATACAACTATCGATATAATTGTTTTATGATTGAAATAATAATGTAGTTTCAGATTTTAATTTTTTGTTTTATTATATTTTTTAACGGTAATGAGATTTTTTTGTTTTGAAATTTGTTGAACGACACCTACACATTAGAAGAAAATAACGAATAAATAAGAGAATAGTGAAATAATAATATTTAATAAATACTCATATTTATCCACATCAAATCAATGTATGTAAGCTAATGTATATTATTATCCAAACTGAATAATAAACTCTAAAATGTAAAAATTACTTTTTTATTATGTAAATCTACAATAATATTTTATAACATAACTCATTATTAATTTTTTTTTTTTTTCAATAAATGTTTTAAAAGAATATTGTGAAATCAATTCTCTTGCGTTAAACAGACGTTTTTGCTCTCTGTTTTATTCGAAATGTATATATCATTTTGTAGTAGAAGACATTCCAAGTCAATTTACGGTAATATACGCAGCTTTTACTCGTACCTTTAACATTATTCTGAACCTGGCACAAGCTTGCACCAATCCTACGTCACGAAAACACCTTATGCGTATATACTATTTTCTATTCACCCTAATATATAAAATGTTTAATTGTTCTGTCAATAAGCAACACCCAACATCAAATGCATAAAATTAAATTTACATGCAACTATCAAATACGAGAATGTGTTAAGATCGAATACTTTTTAATATAATTTGGTAGATCTGTTGTCTAATAGCCTAACAAATATTATGTTTATTAATGCGCTAATTTAAATATTTCAGTGTTTAGTATCAAATAAAAGAATAGTTTATGACTTATAATTTAGAAAAATACAAGTGAAAGTTTTGTATCCTAATAAACAATATAACCCATATAAAAAAAATTTATGTTGTTCTCTTGAATTCTACATGCCTACGCATGTAGAAGCAGGAAACACCGCATATGTAAGTGTAAGAAGTAATAGGTTAAAAGTTATATTTCCTAAATGTTTCATTAACTTTATCTTTAAATACTTGATATTAGGTATCATTTAATTTATTAAATTTATAAATATGAATTAAAATGGAAATGTGTAATAACGCGCGCGCGCGTGTGTGCGTGCGCGTATTTATTAAATGTATAAAAATTTATAAACATGAATTAAAATGGAAATGTGTAATAACGCGCGCGCGTGCCTTTGTTTTTTTCTTCACGAGTTATTTTTAGTGTAAACCTCGATGTTTATCGAAAGCAACGCCATAAAATTATGGTAGTATAAATCATTCGGTGTAGGGTGAATAATAAGTAAAAATAATTAAATTTTTTTTTTACTAATCCATTAAATTATCCGATTACTTCACTAACATTTATATAATTCCATAAAAAAAGAAAATGTAGTTCACACATTGATGACGTGCAGTACTCCGGTTTCTTAATGGGGAACCTTATTCTTTAAAATTTTGGGGAATTGCGTCCCCACGGCTATAGCCGAGGGGCAGCTTTTTTTCCCATTACTTTTTTTTTTTTTTTTTTACCTCCGGAACCACCTTTAGGTTATATCTTCAGAGGATGAGATGAAAGAATTGTAGCGTGTGTGAAAAATGCCATGCCTGACCGGGATTCGAACCCGGGACCACCGGATGAAAAGCCGAGACCCTACCACTCGGCTACGGAGGCCGGCTCCCCATTAATTTCAGAATTTCAGAACCTTTTACACCATACACATACACCACACCACAACACTACAAAAATTACGATATATCCTTATACAACTACACAACAACTTATATTTTTTCTTTTTACTCTTACACTCGGTGGTATTGCGACATCTTACGTAATGCAACTGTAATCCAAGCTAGAAATTATCGCACCGATTGGTGGATGGCTTTACCTGAAGAATCTCAAACGATGTCCTCTGGACACGAGAGTGAACACAGTTGTATGAAGCCCTAGCTCCAGTACGCCCGGGAATCATATTTCAATCCCAATAAATGTTCCTACTGTGTTTGTTGGTTTACTTGAATTTTATAATAACTTCGACAGACATCGTCATCTGAAAATTTTGCTAGTGGTAAGGAAATAAGATTATGTTTCCAATGTAAAATTTTCTGTTGAAATTCCTACGTTTCCTCTTGAAATTGTTCTTTGTAAGGTTTCTTGTGGTGAGATAGAGAATGAGGAAGATAAATCGTTTCAACGAGACACAGAAAAGGGAACTTTCTGTTTAGTACATATCTTCAAAATAACTTTTTCTTTTTAATAAACAGGGCAGTCTTGAAACCTTGCTGACTATGGACCTTGCTTTACAATTTGCACATTTTTCTACTTCAATGCATGTTGTGTCATTGATTCCCGGGCAGCCTTAACGCGCACAAACTTGCCCTTTCGTGCAACCATCTTCACTGTAACAAAAACCTAATGCTGGAAGATGCGTCTGGGATTAGGTATTGATGCACACGGATAGAAAGGTACTTTTATTCTGTCAGAAACGATCGGACTTGAAAAAGTTGCCTCCACTGGGCAAAACGTCACCTTGTAGATTTGAGAGACTTGACAAAAAGTCACTTTGGAGATACTGATCCCAAACTTTTACCAATAAATTGCCTGATATACTCTCTGTGTCAATATCAGTAAATTTCAATAGCAGACAAATCTGTTTAATTTAAATAGTATCGTTAGTAGGAAAAAAGAATACCAAGAGCTTATTTTAATTTTTTCATAAAAAACGCTGATAAAAATATTTTATTAAAGATATAATAATATTCTTGGTGTGTGCCAGTTCTCAGCTACTCATTTGGAGTTGTTCATTGGTCCCAGACAGATGCTGAAAACCTGAATATCTTGGTACGCACAACATTAAGAAAATACACGATGCGTCACACTAAATCCGCAGAACGTTTATATATTTCTCGAAAAGAAGGTGATAGAAGTCTGCTCGACCGGAAGTCACTTGGTAAAACACAGACTGCATCAGTGAAGAGATTTTCTGTTCAGGTCTGAAACATCATTATTGCATACAGCAGTAGTTACATCTTACAAGGGCTACTCCCTTCTAAACATGAATGATGATAATTTCTACGCTAATATCATTACAGCCAATGATAGGATTCAGAATTAGAAATCTAAGGCACACCACGGTAAGTTTCCCCATTCTCTCGAAAATGCCGACAAGGACGCATCTACGCATAGATAAGGGATGGGTATATATTCGTAGAAACTGAATATAATCATGCCATGCAGGACCAGGTCATTACGACAAATAAATATAACAAGTTCATAGAAAATCAGGACATCGATGATGAATAAAAATATGCGACCAATCATCAGAATTTTTTTTTGTTTCTCTCAACGCTTCATGATCCAGGGATCCGCAAAAAACATAAGCATATTACGGGTGTTCATACGTACGTATGTATGTGTGTTGGCGTTTGAAACTTAATAACTTTTAACTGGATAAACCAATTTTGATGAAATTTGAGATTTGAGTATATCGGGCATTTGTTATTAAAATCACTGAAAAATAATGGATGGTAACCGCCAATGTAGTAATTACTATAAGGTGTAGCTAGTTCCACAAGATTGTATAATAAATGTTTACTTTTATTATTTTACTTCTACATTATATTGTTTGGTTGTATGTCTGTCTATTAAGCTTAAGTGTTAAGAATTTATAACTAAATAATTTTATTTTCACTTGCAATCTGTTTATTTTGTGGAATAAAGATTTCGGGTCAATTTCTCCAGGGGGTAGGGTAAGCAGTTTCTTTCAGTCAATTTGCTCAAAGTTTTGAAAAAATAACCCAACTTAATATGTAGCTCAGTAAATACGTACATGCTATCTTACAACAAAAAAAAAACATTTCCACAAAATTCTCCCCTTTCCCAGAATCTTTTATTTATAGCATATTTTTAACCGATTTTTTTTGTCTTCCTAAGTATAATAACAGCGGAAGTGGACCAAAATCGACCATACGTTGAGGGCAGTATTAGGGACGAGAGAGCCGATCAAAGTTTAAAATATCGATTTTTTTTTTAATTTTTAGCATTTTTTCATACAAGAATAAATAATCAGTACAAGAAAAGTATTACATCTTTGTTTTTTTTTTTGTTTAATCTCCGGAATTACCGTTAAGAGGATATGTTCCTCTTAGGATATGTTAAGGATATAGTTATGTAAGAGGATATGTTAAGAGTATATGTTCAGAGGATAAAATAAATGAATTGTAGCGTGTGTGAAAAATGCCATGCCTGACCGGGATTCGAACCCGGGCCCTCCGGATGAAAGGCCGAGACGCTACCACTCGGCCACGGAGGCCGGCTACATCTTTGTTGCCAGCTTTTTTTTTAACTAATTCATCTAAGCTTCAGTACTGTCAAATATTTTTGTAGTTTTAATGAAATCAAGTATTTAGTGAAAGAGAACTGGATCTAAATGTTCTACATCAACATTTAATGAGTTTTTTCATTATAAAATCAAGTATCGAAGAATGACACATATATTCTGTTCAAAATATCTAGTCTAATAAGAATATGAATGCGAAGAAAGGAATATATGTATTAAATTTCTATAGTTGGAGAGCATCTTTCTAAACAAAATTAAATGGATATTACTTTTTATTTTCGTTCTGTCTTATAACTAATATATAATGAAATAAAGAAAAATTAATTAATATTTTTTCCGAAAATAAAACGTTACTTATGTATTCTGTAACTTACATATATTTATATATTATGAACTTTGAGTTTTATTAGTTAATATGAATAAATGAAAAATTTCTATACATCAAAACTGAATTTTAGCGATTTAAAAAAAAAGAAAGTATTATTTCATATTTGAATCAATTTTATTAATAGTTAATTACACTCTTGTTTAACACATCAATCGACATGTAATAAAATCTTTTAAATAGAAAAGAAATTGGAGATATCAATGTATATGCAGTATACCTTACTAACATAAGTTGCAGTTTTCCGTGTAAGTTATGCATTTAAATTTCACAGGCTCTTAACCAGAACTATATAAATTATCTTTGTTAAGAGAAGTTATAAGTTATATTATTATAGGGCTGAAGAACAGCAAAAAAAAAATATTTAAAAATAATTATGTTCCAATTGAGATGCTTTGTTTTTCTTCTAAAAGCACCTTTTAGTACCTGCGTTAGGTAAGAACATTGTTTCAAAGTTTCAAATAAAGAAACTACTTTGCTGTAAAATATTCAAAGTAGCTCTTTTTTAACTTCAAAGAGTACTGTAGTAGCGTTTGTTTTAAGAGTAGAAAACACCATTTTTAAAAAATTCAACTACATATGAATTGTTTTTTAACAGCGGGAGGTTTACTTGTGTACATTTCACTTAAAATTCATCATGTATAAAACATTTCTTTATGTTAAGTTTTTTTTTATGAACAACTGCAAGACTTGACATAAGTAAATTGTACTATTATGTACTTGACACGTTTTTAAAATATGAAATGTAATATAGATCTCCGTAAACTCTTCCATAATCTAAATCAATAGGACAGTTGAGAGGTTAACAAAGTAAGGATTTTAAAAATCTAAATTAATGATCTGAAGTTAGTAAGAATATTATTCGTAAAATTAGTAACATATACGAAAATGAAGAAATTATAAATGTAAAAAAATTATAATTATTAAAATATACATGTAAGCTTTACTTAAAGGGAAAATCATATCCAGTATTTAACAAAAAAAATTAGAAAAATAGTCCTTCAGTTAGAGGAAATGAAATATTAGGGAAATATACTGTATATGGTTAGATGGTTAGACATTTCAAAAAATAAATAAATAAAATAAACTTGCAATGAAATTGCTTCAGTTGATATGATTCTAGTTAGAGATTTCACAAATTCTTAGAAAACATAAATCTTCAAAATATAAAAATAAATTATATTAAAACCGTTATGATCATACAGGACGCACGCAGATTTATGGAAAAGCAGGTACATGAAATCTTGTAACACTTCATCGTTTTTTAGTTAAAATTTATACGCATCATAACCAAAGCGCTGTATTATATTAGAAACAAAATGTTACATAAAATAAAACAATATGTAATAAAATATTACATATCTTAAAATCTCAAATATTTTGACAAAAGATTTATTAAAATTCTTTAGGATTTAAGTAATTAAATACGTATAGCATGGATTCATAAATTTTTCTTAAAATTTTCACAAATAAACTGAGTGCAAAGTGTTCCTTATTTCAAAAATGAAAAAAATATTTTAAAACTTTTTGTAAATTCATATATAAAAAATAATAATTATTGAATAATAGAAACAATTACGGAACTGAAATACAGATAATTAACCTAAAATAAACTTGAATAAAGAATTAAAAAAATTGTGTATACTATTTCTGTTACTTATTCGTTTGGAAATAAAGGAATCGCATGAAGGAGAAAAACTAAAGCAGACTATAACAAAACAGTTATATTTCTGTAAATTCATTATTATTAGTTAGTAAGTTGTTAGATTAATTAACTAAATTAATTATTACCACTGATCATCCGTATTAATCACAATTAAGGAGACGGAAAATAACAAATTATTATAAATTAAGAAAAAAAAAGCTATTATAAATGCTTCAACAACGTTGAATGACAATAAAAAACTTCCACAAATAATTTCTTTAAACTGTAAATATATAAAATAAAGAAAAATATAAGAAAGACAGAGTAAGGGTATCATATCAACTACGTTACTGATGAGATAATAAAATAAAAATTGTTCTACTATTCCAGAAAAAACAGTATGTTACTCATTTACGATTTAATAATTATTTTAGATGAATTTTCAGCATATGAAAATTGCCAACCTTTACCGAAGTCGAATCCAAAACCTTCCGAGTAACAGGCAGAGACGTTTCATTTTAGTGGTAATATAACTTAAAAATATGTAATATAGAATTGTAAATTATAACTCAATTTTTTCCCAAATTAATTTAAATTTAATTAAATATCGTCAACAAAATATAGAATTTTGCAAAAAATTTCATAAAACCAATTAAAGATGGTGGGAAAACACTAAAATTGAGATCTGATTAACCTAATAACGGAAGGAAGTGTAGAATAAAAAAAAGTGTAAACAAAAGAAACCTAAATAAGTTAAAGATAATTAAAGAAGTCATAAATATTTTTCGATTAAGACGATTACACAATAGTAGAAAAAGAAGAGGAAGAAGAAATGCATCAAACTAGTCTAGTGGCAGATGCCCAAAATGATTTTAAAATAAAAAGAAGATACTGTTTATATATATATATATAAACAGAAATGTTTATATATATATATATATATATATAAACAGAAACAAACAAGAAACCATGTTTATAGGCGATTAAAATAAACATAAAAGGAAATAGAATATTTAGATGAGAAACAAGACAAAAATAAAAAAAAAGCCAAAAGAAAAAAATACCTATTTCTAAATTTGGATTAAGGAAATACTGCGATTAATCAACAATTTTATTACTAAAACGGGTAATTATATTAACTGGTTATGTATATCATCCCACAAATTTTTAATTAAACCTGGTTGGTACACTGACTGATTTTGTTTTTACTTATTCTTAAGAATACATTTTAAATAAATTATTACCACAAAATTTTATTTAAAAATCAATGAGAACATAGCTACCAATAATTTTACATATATAATGTTTGATCGTGCGTTTGCGTGTATAATTCTTTAGTAAGAGTATATACTCAAGGCAATAACCTACAGTACTTCGTTCCTCTTTAACCCTTCTCAACAACAAATCATTATTTCCCTTTCCTGTTTCCCTTATCTCCATCCTTCACCATAATCATATACGAAAACTTTCTAAATACTATAGTTTCTTATACATAATTTTCGACCTTTTTTTGATTACTAGAAAAACACATTTTAGATAAATTTGTGATCATTTTAAGTTCTAAATAAATACATATAAAAGTTTACGAATTAAAAAAATAACTGGTAAGAAATGTTTTGTAACATTAAAAAACAGGGGAATGATTCTAAAAAAAAAGTAATATATTCTAAATATAATATTTAATTAATTTATTATATATATATTACTGATTCTAAGTAATATATTAAAAAAAAAAAAATAGCCTGTTTTCCAATTTAAATTCCAGTACATCATATATCAGAAAGTGAATCTAATACACACTCCACGATTGGTGAGTTATCTGATCTTTAATTTCTCATTCGGTAACAGGCATTATTCAACATTAACATTCAACATCATCTTATTAAAGCACACGTATTTCGATAATGGATTTCTGGGAGTATGATTAATTTCAATAAAAAATTAATGGGAGACAAAAAAATTGTCAAAAAAGTTTTTTTTTATAAACTATCATTAAATTAAAGAATATAATAATGTTTTTATTTCATTATCATTCTGGGGATATCACAACAAAAGACTGTAGGTGTATGTTATTATAAGTTACGGTCACGGAGATCTATTAAGATAAGTGTTAGGGAAATTAATCATGGCGCCGAATTGAAATCATTCAGAAATTACGATTTTTAATCTAGGGAGTCTACGTGACAAGTAAGTCACGCTTTCTTCCAAAAATTGTAAGTATTGTAGATTATATATAACAACAAATAAATTAAATAAAAATCCAATAATCTAATTTTAGAAAAAATAATTATTATTTTTACTTCACATCAATTACTATTATATAAGTGTTGAATGTAATACGTATTATCTAAGTAAGACTTGAATGGGTCTTAAATATAACTTAAGTAAGTCTTGAATATAACTTGCCTTCCACTGATGATGCCAATTAATTTCTTGTATTAATATATCCGATTCAAATGAATGATAAAATCAATTATCACCATTTTAATTAGTTTAACACAATTCTATTAACAATTAATTATTTGAAATTTTTATTAAAAAAATAAGTTTTAAAAACAACATTAAATTTTTTTAAAAGAAATCTTTACACTCGGAATATTGAATTATATAAAATTTATTTCAAATGTGTTTTCTTAACATTAATGTCTGTTTCATCAGACAAATTAAAAATTAGTAATTATATTTTAAAACTGTTTCGACCACTCTTGTCAAAATAAGATTTTTGAATAAGAAACCATTTAATGTTTAAAATTTTGAAATTATTTCCAAATTTGTTCATTCATAAATCGTCTAATGTAGTGCTGATCATCACAAAATAAAAAAAAGAATGCAACATAAAAACATGTTAACATGGTCATGAATATAAATATTTATATAACAATAAATAATTGCGC